>JAJJMC010011034.1:4793822-4836500 GCA_023531435.1 Papaver californicum | reverse complement strand
TTTACGGTTGGGTTTTGCCTAGAAACCCAACCGTAACACTAATGTGTCTGGGTATTTTTACTGGGATTTCCCAATGCATGGTTTCCAACTTCAAATAACTGGAAAATAAATTTTAAGTTTAATTTTTATAATTCACGTGCAAGTTAAATTCAAACTTCAAATCCAACTTCACATTAAAGGTATAAGTAATTCACCCACACAAAAGAAAACCATAGACATAGAGTTAGGGAGAAGGAAGAGGGGTAGGTCGCTGACTTTGACGAGCTCTTTTTTTGCTCATAACATTACGATGAGCATCACCGCTACGAGTACGAGCTCCAGCACGACCGCCTCGAGTACGAGCACCACGTTGCGCATCCTCGGCTTCATCATGTGTCTCTTCATCCGATGCTTGCGGCTCTCTTCTAGTAGTACTCGCATCTGTAGTCGCGCCTCTTGTAGCGGGTCTACTCCTCTTTAAAGTCCGCTGCACATCCTCAACTTCATGATGAAGCTCCCTAATCAAAGCTTGGAGTTGGTCAGGCGTCCTCACATCAATTGTGTTTAGGCATGGATTAATAGAGTCCGCCAATGCAACGGCTTTCTTTTTCTATTCACATATAAAAATAAAAGTAGGATGAGTGTTTAGTAATAAATCTTAAAAACATTAATAACAAAAATAATGTACGTACCAAATTGAAATATGCCTTCTTCCAGAAACCATCTTCTGTGTTGATTTTCAGAGTTTCAGGATCATTGTTGATGATAGTTGGATGACCAAAATGGCGATACCAATCCAAGTAATCTCCTGCAGCCTCTTTTGTGCCCGGAGAGGGAGTTAACTCATTCCTTTGGACTTGGTATTTCGGATCATGGCGGTTATTCCAAACCGCGACTGAAGACATTGGCTCATAGTTTAGCACGATGTTTGTCCCTTCGATTATCGATCCATTCACACACAATTTAAACATTTCACGCGTCACCGTTGTTTGGACGTATCGATATTGGCGGAGAGTTCGGCGGGGGTTGGACATCACGTACCCAAACGGATGGTATAAAGGGCCGTTGTAGCCTGCCACGTCCGACAATACACGTAAATCTTCAAGATGTCCATCACCCTCTATGCTAATCTTCACATAAGGATCGAAAATAACATCTTCAACCGCGAAAGCATCAATTTCTGTTCTCATCTTTGCTATGAGCACTTCTTTATATTTTGCCTGCGTCCCGGTGAAGACGAATTTCTTTCATGTAGGTCCAGTAACATCAATGCTCGTTTGAGGAGCCAGTTTGGGAAAGTGATCATATACCCATGCCTATAAAGATAATAAATATTAATATAAGAAAATGAGAAAAAAATAAATTAAAGTTAAACATTGAAATTCAAACAATAAATTACCTGAAGCAGACCGGTATTACCGGCAATCTCAGTTCCCCTGACCCTCGAAGATTTTCGAAGGTTAAAAAGTAGGTAGGCCAGGGTGGCAGTTCCCCACGAGTACTGATGGGTCATCCCGAGATCACCCTGAAACCATTGTAGATACTGGACGTTGACCCTGTTGCCCGAGTTGTCACCAAAGAAGATGGTGCCGAGCATATATAGCAGATAAGCTCTGGCTGTTCGAATGGCTCTGGTGTCATCTATGACGACCCCAGCCATTTCCAACTTTGCGGTCCCTCCAAACTTCTCCCTTAGTGACCACAGCAATATTTTCTTGCTCATAGCTTGACCTTTCTTCGTTGGCATCCCCTGTTTATCTCCACTGACCAATTTAAATTCAGATTCAGCTTCGGTCTTCTCCCATCCAAGTGTATCTTTGACAAGTGCATAAATATCACTCCATGACATGTTGTTGTCAAAACCCTCAAACACTGATTTACCTTCCACCTCCAGCCCAAGAATTGATTGGACATCATCCGGCGTTATAGTCATCTCGCCGAATGGGAGATGAAACGTATCGGTTTCTGGCCAATAACGTTCCCTGAAGGCTACGCAGACGACACTGTCATACTCCCACATTGAATTGGTAATTCCGGGAGCTAACCCGGTACCATTTACAAGATTTTGTACGGCCGTACATTCATCAGTTAAGGGCCAATGTTGATCCCTTTGACGAACCAATTTCTTGATCGCCTGTGTATGATCCTACAAAGAATAAAAACAAATTTGTTTTACTTACAAAAGTTAACAAACCAAAATTTAACAGAATAAGAGAAGTGATTAGAATAATACCTTGGTCGCTGCAACTTTGGCAGCCCATGAATGGGGATAACCAAATAATATTACAGATTTTTCTGGGACCTCACCCCATAGTCCTCCATTCCTCCTCTTAGGCCACAGTTGAGGTTCGGCCTTTTCTTTCGGAATTTCTTTGGCAACCCTTTTTTTTGCCTTTTCTTTTCGAATTTCTTTACCTTTGCCTTGAGGGACATGTTGTTCTCTGTCCCGCTCTTCTTCTTCGTGTTGTTGCTCTTGTGGTGGTTCTCTAATCACAAGAGAACCTCTGGGTGTTGGTAGATCACCCAAGCCTTGAAACACGTTATATTCCTCTTCTACAATTTGAGGAACACTACCAGCACCTACCTCAAAAGAGGGATTATGGGTCTTACTCACGCCTCTCTTCTGAACCCCTAAATGCTTTCCGTGGCGAGGGGTTGGAGTGTGAGAAATAGGTGTTAAATTATTAACCCTCTTATTCTTCCTACAACACACAACCAATACAAGTTAGATAATTTCCAAGAAATTCAACTTCAACAAAAAAAAAATTCACTACACAGGAATATTTACGGTTGGGTATTTCTCAAAAGCCAACCGTAAATTTTCTCCCATATTTTACGGTTAGGTTTTAACACAAACCCAACCGTAACTCACATGTAGCTGATGTGCACATTATTTTTACGGTTGGTTTTTTCTTAAAACCCAACCGTAATACAAAAACAAAAAATTTAATGTGCGCTTTTGTTACGGTTGGGTTTTTCTCAAAAGCTAACCGTAAACTTTTAGTACAAAATGTTGTAAATATGTTACGGTTAGGTTTTAAGAAAAAACTCAACCGTAATTCACATGTAGCCTGATGTGCACATTATTTTACGGTTGGGTTTTTCTTAAAACCCAACCGTAATACTCTAACCAAATATTTATGGACGCTATTGTTACGGTTGGGATTTTCTCAAAACCCAACCGTAAGTTGTTTTTAAAAAATAGCGCAAATTATTTACGGTTGGGTTATCTATTGAAACCCAACCGTAATATCCTGAACTATGCATCTTCTTTCCTTTGATTTACGGTTGGGTATTGAAAATAACCCAACCGTAATACTCAAGAACATGAAATATTACGGTTGGGTTTTGACACGGACCCAACCGTAATATCAACTGTGTCCAACATTTTTTTTCCAAAAACACAATCAAACATGCGAATAAATCAATTACAAGTTCTAAGAATACATGGGTTTTCTACAATACCTTAGATACACCATTGTTGGACTTTTCGGTGCTTGATTTTGCTTTTCACTATCGATTTCTTGTTGAATCTCTTGATTAGGTTGAAAGGAGCAGGGTTGATTGTCATCACTACTACCTTGAACGCCTTTAATATGCTTCTTCATCTTGAATTGTTGAGTTGAGTTTAATCGACGATGAATTTTGCGAATCGGCGATGAATTGAGAGCGATTACGGTTGGGTTTTGAGAGGTTTTCTTTGGTTTTAGTTTTTAAAAGTTATGAATAATGTTAAAAAAGTTTAAGTTTTAATTGGTATAAGGGTAAAATCGACATTTAACAAAACCTCCTAGAACATCCCTTATCGTAAAATTGGGTCACCTCGGCTCGACTGGGAGCCCCTCAATTGAATATGGAGCCCCTATATCAGGCTTCTAAATATATGTATAGCTGGTTGGTTACCTTGATATTTGTATAGTGGGCACCCCAGTGGGTGCCTATAACAACGAACCACATCTTTGCGGAGCCCAAACAGCTGTACCTTTGTTCACTCTTAGTATCTATCCTTTTCTTTTGTAATTCAAAATTTGCAAGGATGAAATGTTGGAACAGCTTGCAATTTCCTTCAGTCCCAAAACCCTCCTCCTCTTCTCTTCATTTTCTTCCCAGTAATAATAAAACAAAATCATCAGTACTAACAGTTTCCTCAACTAAGAATGGGAAAAGAATGGCAAATTCAATTAGGGCATTAGTTTGTTTAGACGATAATACTATTATTCCATCAAATGCCCAAGGGCCAAGGTCATAAGATTGGCGGGGAGGATTCAGTTTAGGTGTAGACCTTGGAATGTCACGTACTGGGATTGCACTCAGCAAAGGCTTTTCCATTCGACCTTTAACTGTGAGTAATTATATAACAAACAATTACCTTCTCTTTCTCTATGTCATCATACTTTATTTTTTTTTAGGGTTTAATGTTATCTGGTTTAGGTTTTGGAGTTACGACTGGGAAAACTCGAGCTTCGACTACTTCAAATCGCAGAAGACGAGGTGCCTGTCATTGATTTTTGTTGTTTTTTTGTTAAATTACAATTAATTTTTATTTTTAAGTTTCTGAGTTAGTTTTGAATGGGTGTTTGATGAATTATAGGAAGTTGATGAGTTTATTGTTGGGCTACCTAAATCTGCTGATGGGAAGAAGACACAGCAATCCAATAAAGTTTGTAGTGTTGCTGGACGCTTTGCAGTTCGAGCTGCTGAGAGGTGATTCTATACAAATTTGTTATTTACTGATTGTATCTAAAAACATTACAAATTTGGGAGTTATACTCTTTTTACTTTCTAGTTGTAATTGCCTTTTGCACATAGTTCGTGACATAAATTTTGTAAATAAGGTTGCCAACGCATTTTGATTGTTTGTGTCCACATGGCGTTGTCATGCTGTAAACCACTGGCCTTCCCTTCTTTTCGTTTCACTAGAAAAACCAACATTTATAATTGATTAAACACCAGCATTTACATAGTCTGGATCCTTAGTCAGGATCGTAATTACATATATTGGGGAGCTTGTCCATATTTCATCATATTTAAACGTTCTAATATGTTTAACAATACAATCAGGTGCAACGTTACAATCTCGGTTGACAAGACTAGTTGACTGCCTGAGGACAAACTGTATTGATTAGAAATCAGTAAAAAAGTAATCAGAATGTCCTGTAGTCCTAATAAGATAGCCACTAAACGAGAGATTATGTCCCCAGCAATCTGGGCTTTTCACATACACGCATGTGGTATGTAACAATTGAACATTATCATTAATTCAGACCTTTAAACTAGTGGAGGCGCAGATGCCTCTCTAGTAGAGTGGTAAAATAGTTGGGTGTTGACACCCACAACTGGAGTTTGAAACATGTCAACATTCTAATTCCTACTGACCGATCAATCAAGTGACCACAGTTCTTACCGAGATACAATGTTAGGGCTCTATCTAGAGTATCAGTTCGGTCTTTCTTGGATGTTTTCTAACTGTTCTGTCTAGCACTTTCCTAATGTTCAGTTGATTCAATGGATATCAAATCCCAAAGACATACATGTTAGATAATCTTTCAATAGTATTAGTTGGAAATGATATTGAAACCCCAAAGGCAGTATGTTATCTACTTGTAGTATGTGTTTCCTCCTGTATCAGTTTTTCTTAAACTATATTTGTGTCTTGGCCAGTTATGTAAGTGTGTCTATGTGTGTGTATGTGTAAATTTTCTATAATAAACTTGCTAGTATGTATATCTGTGCTTTATTTTAGAATTTTAACTTCCATTTACATTAATAAACAGGGGTTGGAGAGTATTCTTGCAGGATGAATATGGCACATCAATGGAGGCCCTCGACTTTATGATCGATATGTAATTACTTTCTGTGTGGCATTTTAATTAGTTTGAATTTATAGTTATTAGCTTGTACATCAGCACGTTCTGCAACCTTCCCACCAATCTCAATTTACATTGCATACTCATGTTTTTGATAATGTAGTATAGCCTTTATTTAGCAGTTGCAAACATACTATTCAGATGTATAGATAGCTTGTAAACTACATATGCACTGCGTTAATAAATCTTGAACATAATATAGCTTTCTTAAAACTCTTTTTAGGGGTGTCAAAAAATCTGCTCGGCAAGGAAAATTAGATGCATATGCTGCCATGGTACGCAAGAAATCTTTCATTTAATGATATTTTATCAGTTTTTGTCTTGAGATTTTGTTAGTTTGCACGTATACAATTTTCAGATTTTCCAAATTTCTTTTGAACCCAGATGGTGCTGCAGAGGTATTTTTCATCATCAGGTGAAAGAACTGAATTAGTTCTTCCTAAGCAGTTGGAACTACAAGAAAAACTTCGTCAAGGTCCACCAAAGGATTTAGATTTCTTCCCTGAAGAGCTTGATGCCTGAGATCTTGCTGTTCAAGAATTCAACATATCTGCTCTTGATTGACATGTTTAGTATAGGGATACAGGAGTGGGCTAATATTGTTCAACCAATTTGGTGTCAAAAGTTAGTAATTTTGAAACCATGGTCTTTTATGAGATAGGCGACCGGAGCAGGTCAGTAGCCCCTTCATCAGAAGAATTACTCCTTAATCTGGGGTTGTTTGGGTTTCAAACCAAACCTTGTTGCATATGCAGATTGAGGAAGAAGTGGTTTTTTGGTCAAAGGTGAGATTTTTTTTGCAGCATCTAAGTTGTATTTGTATTTTAGATTTGGTGTAATTCTGGTGTGCCAGAATAACACATAAAAGAGTAAAAAGACCTGGATCGAGCGTTCTCATAAGATCATTAGACATGTCAGAGTTTGATTTATTTCGGCAAGGGTCCGTATTTTTTGAAGTGGTCACATTTTATGGCCCTTGATACATGTTTGATGAATCAAATACTCCCTTCGTTATAAAATGATAGGCAGGATTACTATATTTAGGTATGTCAAACAGATAAGTTTGTTTTCATAAATAGAAAGTCAAATGTTTTAAGATTACTACTTTATCCACATGGAGATCATTTTTCTCCCAAGGATAAATAAAAAAAAAATATAAATAATAATTTAAATGATTTGTTTTTTTATTTTTTATGTTAAATCAAATAAGTCTATCATTTTAAAACGGAGGAAATTCAATTATAGCTAGTCTTGCTCCTTACCATTTCTCAAGCTTTCACCTAATAGAATTCCCTAACACTATACGTCAAAAAAAGGAATTACCGATTCTCATATCAGAGAGACTGTCCCCTTCCTATATGGCTTGATACCAATCAAATCAAACCATCATGTCATTGTGGAATATGGATAAAGCAAACAACAGAAAAAGAAAAGAAAAAGAGCTCGACAAAATCTGTGTACCTGGGGAGATATCAAAACTGGTTTAATATCTCTGCCTTACTACTTGACAGAATTTGTGGGCGTGCACGCGCTTTGCGCGTCGGTGGTATTATAGGGAGGTTATTTTTAGTGTGTTAAATTAGCGACAGATATTTCCGTTATAAAGATATTCAGCAACACTAGTTTCGTCACAACTTTTTGGAACTCATATAAGCGTTGCATTTTCAAAAAACTGTGGTTGTTCTGTGAACTAAAAAACTGTGGTCGTTTGGTTAACCGTCATCTGCTTGACATCTGATGGTCCAATTTTCTCGGTAAGCCCATCTGACGGTTGCCATCGTTTCCGGGTCAAAATCACCACCTGCTTCAGTGTTCATTAACTTAGCCCCATTAAAGATTTGATAAATCCTTGGTGTGAAAACAATAACATACACCGTAGAAAATATGGATTTGGATGGCCCCCAAATCCATTTCTAAGGGGTGAATAGAATTTGTGCCTAACCGATATATCCTGATAGTTATGTCCTAACCATTTGAAATGAAACTCTTTTTGTTTAACCGTCGTCTTATTTCATCCGAAAAAAAAAACCTTCTTCCTGAGAAGAAAATATAGATAATAAGTTTAGTTTTGCAACTTCATTGAAAAATTCTGAGAGCCTGTAAAGAGTGTTTTGTGCTATATTTTTCGCGTTCGTTGTCTGGTGTAATTCGAAGTGTTGCGAAGAACATTAAGGTATTGTTAAATGCTGGAGACATATACCATTTTCCGTAATAACATTATATACAGGGCATTAAATATCTTAAGTAAAGAGACTATTCGTCTCAATACACAAAAGAGTTTGTTTGTTTATTTTTCTGTTTATTTTCATTGTTACATTTCACCTCTTAATTTTCTATCTGTTTGATAAGTATGTTTGTGTTAAATTTTGTGTACGTACAATGTGGTTGATATGTCTCAATCAGAATTGGAACCAAATATGTAAGGCAGAGACTTAGTAACAGGATTGCTTGTAGTTTTTACATAACTAAGTTTGACACTCAAGGTGTTTGGGTCTTTGTTTAAAAGAACTCTGGTTCAATTAGTACTAGTAATTTGGACACTTTGAGTGGAGCAAAAATAACCAAGATTCATCTAAGAAAACTCCAACAGTCTTAAGACATTTAAGTGATTTATTTTATTTGATTCTTGATCTTGGTTACAAACCACACAGTAGTTGTTAAATTTTTTTTTGGATATTTGACTCTTGGTTAATATAGTACCCATTGGTTTACTTATGATTCCTGGTTACATATTACAAGTAGTATTTAGGAATTGGCTGGCTAGTCCTTGATCATATACTACTTGATGATTTACTGCTACGGTGGTAGTACAGGGTGTTTAAATCTTGTATACAGTTAGAATGTGTAGATTTGATCAATAATTGTTGATTGCTCACTATAAGGAGCAGTAAATATTAATTAGTAAAACTTGTGAATCAAGAGCTTGTGTAATGTTATATTTACATACTGCAATAGTGATTCAATAAAGTTAAATAACTCTTGGCTACGTACTGTACAAATACGGAATTCTGTGCAGTGTTTTGTTTTGGAATCCCAATAATGTACAGATTAATTAGTATTGGGATGTTTGGTAATCATTATTATAATGAATTATGAGCCCGTAATTAATTATCCAGCTCATAATCAATTATATAGGTGTTTGTTAAAATTTATAATAACTGATTATTTTAATCATAATTGAAAAAACTCATTATTTTCATAAGTAGAAAAAAGTTGTTTATAAAAATTATCATATTAATTTATTTTTTTTAACAAAAATGAATTAAATTTTTTTCCTTATTTTCTCTAAACTATCAAGCGAGAGACGAAAAAATAATAGTGGACTAACAAAAAGTTCTTAGATCATCAATATTTCCTCTCCTCTTCGAGAGCATTTTTCTAAGATAATCAATTATTCCAAAAATATGTTTGTTAAAATTTATTAAGAACATGATTAATAGCATAATCATTTTTCAATTATGGTTATCTATAATCATAAATGATAATCATAATTTTTACCAAACACCCCCATTGTTTTGCTTTTGAATGGCAATAGATGCTAGAGTATTCAATTTTGTAAACTACTGAAATGGACGTCATTTGGTCCAGTTTGTTAATCAGTTTGAAATGATTATAGTTTTGTGATTACTGTACAATGGGTATTGCAGAATTGAAAGAGCTAACTGATTGTCTTTGTTTGTTCCAGACAATGGCGAACGAAACAAACATTGTGAATGGTTCCTCTGGTAACAATGTTGGATCTGCTATCGAACAAATACTCTTCTCATTTTGTCGAAAAACCAGAAAATTTTTGTGGTTTGGATTTTAAGCGATGGCAAGCAAAGATGTTATGCTTCCTAACTACTTTAGGATTGGTAAAATACTTGGATGATGACCCTCCGGCACTTCAAGATAATGGAGATGCCCATCATGTAACTGTCGTGGAGGCATGAAAACATTCAGAATTCCTTTGTAAGAACTACATACTCAATTCCTTAGAGGACTCTATCTATGCAGTTTACCATCCATTGAAGACGGCAAAGGAAGTTTGGGTCCCGCTTGAGAAAAAGTATAAGACTGAACCTGCAGGGTTAAGAAGTTCATTGCAACAAGGTTCTTGGACTTCAAAATGGTTGATGAAAGTTCCGCCATGAACCAAGTGCAGAAATTCAGATCATATTACATGAACTAAAGGCAGAGATGATGATTTTAGCTGAGTCATTACAAGTCGCAGCACTGATTGAAAATCTTCCACCTCATGGAAAGAGCTTAAGAAATATCTTAAACACAAAACTAAGGAAATAAAGTTGGATATCTGATCTACAGGATTCAAGTGGATATGGTTGAGGAAGAATGAAGTTACTTCTGAAAAATCCAATGTGAATATGGTTGAGGAAGGAACCAACGGCACCAAGGAAAAGTATAAGCACATTGACTCCTTTGAGAACAAGAAAGAGACAAAGTAAAGGAAGTTTGATGGGGATTTATACAACTGCGATAAGAAAGGACACTACGCCAGAGATTGTCGTACCAAGAATGGAAAAGCAAACCAAAAGAAGAAGAATAAATCAGAGGCGTCATTTGTCGAAGACGAACCAGAATTGAATCTTGTTGCTATAGTCAGTGAAGGCTTGCAGAACTTGAACATTGGGTGATGTTCTATCAAAATTCACAAGTATAGATGCTCCGTTATCTCAGGAGTGAATATGGTAAACAACACAAACGACTGGTGGGTTGATAACGATGTTACTCATCATGTATGTGTTGATCACAATATGTTCGTCACTTATGAGAAAGTTGAGAACATCGAGCCTCTATATATGGGAAATGCAGCCACGGCACAGATTCAATGGAAAGGAAATGTACACCATATTGGCCTGATTTGAGACATTTATTTTCGTTGCTTTGAATTTAAGCAACGTCTATAAGAATCTCAAATCGTGTGTACTTAATTTTTGAGACGGATTTAGTAACCTATAAAAGCGTCTCTGAAATTAATTAAAGCAACCCTTGTTACGACTCTTAAATTATTAGTTGTTTAATAAGTGAATCAGTATTGACGCTTAATTAATTTCAAAGACACATAAAATTGTTGCTTCAATTATCTGCGACTCCTATATATATGTTGTGAATTTGTTGGCACACATTATATTTTATAGTGCGACAATGTTGTTCGTCGCTTTGATTTTTTGCTACATTTATACATTTGTAGTGCTCCGCTTATTACGCCTCAAAAGTTTAATCTGATTTAAGAAAAAAAAAACTAATTATAGAATTGGGGATTTCAAAAATCAAAATTTCCTGCACCTGCAGATTTCATACACCTGCATTGTGTTCTCAATCAAATATGAACCCTATGATTCAATTAATTGCATCCACCGTCATCACATATGAATCAATTTCAAAATTTCAGAGCCTAATAAAAAGCTTAGCTATTTTGAGGGCGACCAAATACTAATTTGGGGCGACTTTTTTAACCTAATCCCATTGATGTGGCTAAGGGATAACCTAGGGGTATGTAAAAATACTAGAATACCCTTTCACTAAACAAAAAATTACCATAAAACCTTTCACTAATAAAACCTAAACCTATTTCATACTACTTCTTCTCTACCTATCGATTTCCAATTTCTGTTTTCTCTTCTTCTTCTATTTTTTTCAAAATACCGATTGTGGCACAATCGAATTCATCTTCAACCGATTAATCGTAAACCAAATCATCGTATAATCGTAAACCAATTAATCGTCGTTATTACAATCTAAAAATGGCAAGAAATAAGCAAACAACTCGTCAACCTCCTAATACAGAGTGGTCGGATTTTTCCACAAGAATAAGAGATCGAGAGATTGTTGAAGAACAACACGGAGAACACGAAGAACGCGAAGAACGCGAAGAGGATGACCTAGAAACGGAGACCGATTCCGACAATCAAACTCTCCAGAACTTTGTAATGACTCCAATAAGGTAAGGGTTTACCATTATTTGTGTTTATATTGATTCAATCGAATGAATTAGTCACTAGAATATCAAGGGTTTTAGGTTAGATTTCACAATCGGTAGTTTCGTGGTTGTATTAAACTACCGATTATGTTACTGTTCTTCATTGCTCATGCATGTCAAAGCATATGGTTGCCCGGTTGGTTAAATGCTATTAATGAGAATAGTAATTCACTATTCTTAACAATAGGACCTGGCGACTTCTTGGTTCATCATGCGATTGCTCTAGGTTTGAACATGATGCACAATCGGTAGTTATATTTAGTCATAAACTACCGATTATATTCCTGTACCAAAATTTAGTGATAATCGGTAGTTTCGTATAGGGTTAAACTTCCGATTATGCAAGTTAGTGATCCTCAAAAACATCGATCACGATCGGTAGTTATTTTTACACCTAAACTACCGATTATATTCTTGTCTCCAAATTTACACATAATCGGTAGTTTAGTATAGGGTTAAACTTCCGATTGTGACATTTAGTGGTTCCTCAAACATCGACCATAATCGGTAGTTATAATTTGGTCATAAACTACCGATTGTATTCCTGTACCCAAATTTAGTCATAATCGGTAGTTAATTTTTTATGTAACTACCGATTGTACGTGTGTCCATAGATTTTTATGTTCCATTTTTTATGCACAATCGGTAGATTATGTAGAGCCTGAACTACCGATTATGCACAATGGTAGTTATGTTGATTTTTATACTACCGATTATGCACAATCGGTAGTTACGTTGTTTTTTTAACTACCGATTATGAACAATTGGGTGAGTTTAATGTACTTTGTCTACCGATTATGTGCTGATTAAACGGTGTTTTGTTGGAAATAATTGTTCTTTATTTATCTTGTCAATCATAGAAGGGAAAGGCGAGCTAAGCATTCCAACGATACAATTTTTACGGGACCTCGTCATGAAGGGGGTAAGAAGGTTACCGCTAGTGCAAAACGACAAACGAGCGCTATCGGAATTGTTACAACCGAAGGAACTCAACCAAGTGTTTTAAGAAGTAGAAACGAAGAAGAAGGAGAACCAAGCGCTCCACAAGATAGATACTTTGATGAAGAAGGACCAAGTGGTAGACAAGAAGAAGGAAGTGGTACAAAGAAGCAAGCTAAGAAGAAAGGAGGACACAAGGTCCCCGACTCTTTGAAGATGAAGGGTCTTCAAGAAGGCCAAATCCCTGGCCTCCCAAGAGATGGAGGAGATCTATTGTTTAGCTACAAAGACTCTTGGGAGAAAGAGATTTACTCAACAGAGGTAATAATTATAAAACATCATTCTTAACATATTGTCTTTTTATTCATAGAAGTATTAATTGTTATTCTAATTATTTTTTAATTCGTCGTGGATATTAGGACCATTCTAATGTGGTCCGTCTACTCAAACCTACGGCTGCACCAACAAAGATGAACGATTGGCCGTTGGAAGGTGAGTGTGAACGGTTCCAGCAAATTATACTGCACTCGGGGCTATCTACGGCTGCCGAGAATTCAATGTTACATCACGACAGGGTGTCGATATCGGCCTTCATGGAGAGGATGTATCCTGAGACGGATACCTTCCATATGCCGTGGGGAGAGATGACGATCACCACGATGATGTGGTGCAGATTCTAGATCTCACTGACCATGGTACGGCAGTGAAGTTTGATTATGTGAAGCAGTTAAGCTGGGACCAGCTTTATGTTTACACTGAGAGGTGCTTTGGTTGGGATCGAGCGACATTCGATGAAGAGTTCAAACGGTGCGCTCCTTACAAGACCAGACAATTCAGCATGCTGCAACTGATGAAAATGTTCAGATGCACCTTGGATAAAGAAAAGATGAACCCAGAGTTTAGCGATGACCAGGTCAAAGCTGCAGCCACTGCATATCTTCTCTGCGTGTTGGGATGTGTAATTTTCCCCAATGCTAGTGGCAACAGGTTCGAGCAAACCTTCTACAACTTTTACATCCCCTCAACAAAGTTCGCGACTATTCGTGGGGCACGGCATGTCATGCGTTCTTGATGGAAGAGATGAGAAAGGCATCTAGGGAACAGACTATCCAAATTGCCGGGAACGTGAGCTTACTACAGGTATTTTGGTAACTCTATTGATGGTTTAATTGTTATTTATTTTTTCCCCTTTTAAGAATCAATTTTCTCATACTTGGTTTGATATGTACACTAGACATGGATCTATGATCACTTCCCGTCCCTCGAGTTGGCCAGAGAGAATCCGGCATGGGAGAAAGGCATACCCCGAGGCACAAAATACATCTTTGGCAACCATTCAAGGACCAAGGAGCAGTAGTTGATTTCTTTGAGGAGGAAATTAGACTCGATGGCGTCCAAAGATGTTTGTTTTGATCCATACAGGGAAGACCGAGCTAGTGGTCATATAGCGCGAAGGTCTGAGTTGTCGTTCTATTATGGACCCTTGTGGCATCCAAGTGGATATTTCATGTACAATGCCACAAGGGTGATGCGTCAACTAGGTTATGTCCAAGAAGAACCTTGGAGTCGTTTCAGGGGCAGGTTCGAGTTGGACATGGAGAATTGTGTTTGTGGTAAGGACTCGATCATAATTGTTTACTTTGGTAACCCATCGGTTGAACACTGGGATAACAAGATGGAATCAATGACCAACGAGGGGAGACCTGTCACCCGAGCTGATGAAGCAGATCCTGGTTATATGGTATGGTACCGGCAGCATTCTCATCTTCACGTGATCCGTGAAGATAAAGGAAAGAGCACCAGGGTGCCCGAATATAGCTGCATCATCAAAGATAAACCCTCGGGCTATGAAAGGCTGGTACGTAATGTTATTTCCTTTTGATTTTAGTATTACGGCTCAATATTTTAGATAATAACGTTTGATTGTTATTGCCTAAAAATAGAAAAAAAAAAGTTTGCATTTTTCTCAAAGAAGATAGTTGGGTGCATAAATGCGGGAGTGCCTCCATCAGTTGAGACGATGAGAGAGCATAAAGACCTCATTGACAACATCGATAATGAAGCCTATGCTAGCAAGTTCGGAGAGAAATCTGCGAATAAGCCGAAGAGGGTAACATCAAAGCACAGTAAAAGATCTCGCGGTTCAACGAGTGATGTTGCTGAAACAAATGTCCCTGAGGGTGAAGCCAATGCCGCTGATGCTGAAAGATTGTTAGCCCCTGGTCCTCGTGCTCCTCGTACCAAAACCAAAAGAGTTAGAAATTAGATTGTGATTGTTAACTTTATGATATGTCTCTAGTGTTTAACATTACTGGTTTTTAATATCTAACAATTGAAAGGATTTTATGTTCTCTTTTTGAGTTATCAATTGATTTGCAATCGATTTATTTTTAACAAGTTATTTTCTTCAAATTTTACATTATAATCGGTAGTTAAGTGGTTTGAAAAAACTACTGATTGTGTATATTCATCAACAATCGGTAGATAACAAACTACCGATTGTGTTAGCGTAATACAATCGGTAGATAAATATCTACCGATTGCATTTACCCCAGGAACTGCCTGTTCCTTGACACTTTTTGTATGATAATCGGTAGTTTAAGAATTTCTTAAACTACCGATTGTGCTTGTACAAAATGATGATTTTTTTAAAAAAAGTTTGATTTCCTATTTGGGGGCTACTTATTATAATCGGTAGTTTAAGAATTTCTTAAAGTACCGATTATGCTTCTACAAAATGTTGAAATTTTGAAGAAAAAAAAATCGACTTCCAACTTGGGGCTACTCATTATAATCGGTAGTTTAAGAATTTCTTAAACTACCGATTGTGCTTGTACAAAATGTTGAAATTTTTAAAATAAATCCGATTTCCAATTTGGGGCTACTTATTAGAATCGATAGTTTAAGAACTTCTTAAATTACCGATTATGCTTCTACAAAAAGTTGCAATTTTGAAAAAAAAAATTGATTTCCAATTTGGGGATACTCATTATAATCGGTAGTTTAAGAATTTCTTAAACTACCGATTGTATTTGTACAAAATGATGAAATTTTTAATAAAATTTCGATTTCCAATTTGGGGCTACTTATTAGAATCGTTAGTTTAAGAATTTCTTAAACTACCGATTATGCTTCTACAAAATGTTGAAATTTTGAAAAAAAAATTGATTTCCAATTTGGGGCTACTTATTAGAATCGGTAGTTTAAGAATTTATTAAACTACCGTTTATGCTTGTACAAAATGTTGAAATTTTGAAGAAAAAAAAATCGATTTCCAACTTGGGTCTACTCATTATAATCGGTAGTTTAAGAATTTCTTAAACTACCGATTAGGCTTCTACAAAATTTTGAAATTTTAAAAAAAAAAAATCGATTTCCAATTTGGGGCTACTCATTATAATCGGTAGTTTAAGAATTTATTAAACTACCGATTGTGCTTGTACAAAATGATGAAATTTTTTTAAAAAAATCGATTTCCAATTTGGGGCTACTCATTATAATCGGTAGTTTAAGAATATCTTAAACTACCGATTATGCTTCTACAAAATTTTAAAATTTTGAAAAAAAATTCAATTTCCAATTTGGGGCTACTTATTAGAATCGGTAGTTTAAGAATTTATTAAACTACCGATTATGCTTTTACGAAATGTTGAAATTTTGAAGAAAAAAATCGATTTCCAATTTGGGGCTACTCATTATAATCGGTAGTTTAAGAATTTCTTAAACTACCGATTAACATAATCAGTAGGTAATGGTGATCCCAAAACTTCCGATTGGTAATATTAGTTCGAACTTAGTGTACATATTTTTTGTACACTTTTGTTACACCAGGCCTGTACAACTCTTTTTTTTCGAACTTAGTGTACATATTTTCTTAAATGTTCCTTCTCTACCTCTACCTCTACCTATTCTCAACTAAAACAGCCTCTTTTTCCATTTCCTTTCCTCTACCGATTCCTGTACTCTTTTTACTCTCATTCTCCATTGAAAATGGCTCCAAAATCTTTACCTAAACAATCAAAGAAAGGAAAGGAAAATATGGTGATAGAGGAGTTCAAAACCATTGAAATCAATTCGTCAACTGATTCCGATGAACTTCCTCCCCGACCAAAAAATGTTCCTACCCAATCAAAGAAGGGAAAGGAAAATTAAGTTGCAGCCAACTTTTATGTTTTTAGTAATTACTTTGAAGAAATCATGATAATTATTGTTTATAGACTTTTGTCTAACGCATAATCGGTAGAAATCTGACGAACTTTATCTACCGACTGTGCCTCTAGTTTATCATTTCTGAAGAACATCATGCACAATCGGTAAGTATTGCATAATTTTATCTACCGATTATACGATCGTATATTTACTGAAAACTCTCCCAACCGATTGTGTGTAATCGGTTGATATTTCATATTTTTAACTGTTAATTGTGTGTTTTTGTTTATTTTTATAATAGCTATTGTGTAGTTAGTTAATAAGCAATGTTTGGGTATGTTCATTAGGGTTATGGATGAAGATGATTCCGATGAAAGTCTTTCTCCTGCTCGAAAGGCTGAATTGTTTTCTCGTCCTCTTTTTAATTTGCCGAAAGGAGTTTCCGATGTAGAAATATATCAAATGATGCTGGACGATCCGGATTTCTCAAAAATGATGAAGGATCCTAATTGTTGGTGGAATAGTCCTGACAATCCCTTCAATTGGGTTGATATTTCATCTTCGAATGAAGAATCTGAGGCAGAAATGAATCGAAGGATAACGGCTGATCCAGATTTTGATCAACGACTCTTTTTCAGGGAGAAAGACTTCTCAGGCATAAATCCATACTACAATGAAGCTGGAGAGTACATAGGTCCAGTTCAGGATGATGAAGTTGTTGTTGTTCCTAAGGGGAACGAGAGGAAGAAGAAAAAGCGGGTTGAAATTAGGACCAAGTCGAGAGTAACAAGGAGTGGAAGTATTTCATGAGAATTTCTATGATGTGTTTTGTTTCCTTTTTTTCGGATGTTTTTATTTTTTTTGAAAAAGTTTAATGAACAATATGTAATAAGTTTATCTGAACAAGTTTTTCTCCGGATGTTGAAATAGTATTGCGAAGTTAGATGTTAAGTAAAATCGGCATATTCGGTAGATAACTATGTTTCTAAACTACCGATTACGTTCAATCGATAGTTATTTATTCTCGTGCTACCGATTATCCATAATCGGTGGTTATTTATGTTCACTAACTACCGATTATGACAAGAAAAGTCCTGGACAAGAAAATCATTATAATCGGTAGATAAATTGATCTTTAAACTACCGATTACAGAGTTAAGAAATTTAAAATTTAATTCAATTCAGGCTACAATCGGTAGATATAAATTTTCAATTCCTACCGATTGTGAAAGATGAAGAGTTAAAAAATTTGGAAGATTTTGAGAAATTCATTTTGGGGGGACACCTATAATCGGTAGTTTAAGTACTTCATTATACTACCGATTGTACAATCGTTAGAAATAAAAATCACGAGCCTACCGATTGTACAAAACTATAACTCGAAAAATCAATCTATAACACTCTCGATTTCTATTCCAAAACTAACTCAAATAATTTTCTAACACTAACTATAACCAAATTAATTAACTAATTAATTAAAATTAACACTAATTAAACAAAGGTAGATTAGCCATTATAGAAAATATATAGATAAAGGATGTATTGAGATTACTTCAAAATAACTTTATTTTGTTTTATTAATCGCCCCTAAATGATTTTTAGTCGCCTTCAAAAACGTCAGGATAAAAAGCCCCTCCTGAACAGCTTCATCCAGCAACCAACCTTGGTCACATCATTGGATCATGTACACAGAGCAATCATTTGAAGTAACTTTACAAGAATCAAAGGATTAGATAGTGTAGCTGCATAGGTACCTCAACAAAAATATGATACAGAATTTGAAACCAAACATAAAATAAAAAATTGATTCCCTGTAGAACAGTTTAAAGACCTTATGAGCAGGAAGGTCAAGGTCCTTATTGTCTCAAATAACTTTCCATATCTGTTGCGCACTAAAACTAAATCCTGAAGCAGGGACAACACCCCGTCTATCCCCGCACATCATTCTGGATTCTTCCTCGGGGTCCCTTACACTTCAGTTTTCAAGCTATGCATATAACTATCTAAATGCAATCAGAACCGAAAGAGGGAGAAAAAAATGAGATAAAGAGTGGTCGACTATAGAACAAAATGAGAAATTTGACTGAAGTGTTTGAATTTAACCCAACAAAAAAATGTATAAAAAACAATAGGAACAAGACATACAAAAATACCCAGTAAGCCAGGTAAACAAAGAAACAAACTTAATGAAAACATTTTCCACTATGAAATAAGTCTACATAAGCATCAACTAGCATAAACAGAAAAGAATCCTATACTTCTTTTTCCACACTGCAAAGTCCTCTTGTTTCAGAACATTGATACTGCTCAATTTCGACTTTCTTATTTTCCAATCATGTGCATAGGGCTGCACAGGAATCGACCGGAACCGAAGAACCGGATCGGAACAGATGGAACCGTACCCCAAAAGAACCGAATCGAGGGTACAAGGTACAGGGTACGGGTACAAAAAATAGAAACCGAATACAAGGTACAGGTACTACCTCTGTACCTGTACCTGTACCTTGTACCCTGTACTTGTACCTTCCCATGATCTTTTACAAAGTGGGTTACTAAAACCTATTGTTCTTGATCTTTTATATGATTATATACTAGATTATAACTCTAATGTTGAGGAAGGTAATGTGATTTTTTTTTTCTTCTTTTTTTTATTTTCTTTATTAGTTATCAATTCAATTTTTAACATAATATTCATTTCTTAATGGATGTTGCAGAATTATTGGGTCCTATGCCAGCGCTAGAATCTTTTGATCCTTGAAGTTCATTATATTCATTTCATCGAAATCTTTACTTTCTTGAATCTCATTATGAAACCTTAAAACCTTTACATTCTAACTCTATATTGGTTATTTTTCTTTTTTGTGTTATTTGATGAAAGTTAATACTGTATACATTTCGTAATAAGATTGGGATGATAGCAACACTTAAACTTTCTATCTCTTTTACTTCAACAATTTACACTTATATTTAAATTTTAGATGTAAAAAAAAAAAAAACAGGGTACAGGGTACGTACCCGGAACCAAACCCAGGGTACATGGTACAAGACGGGAACCGAACCCAGAGTACGGGATACAAGTACAGATACAAAATTAGAGAACCGACCATGAGGAGATACAGGGTTCCACCAAGAACCGAACCGACCTTTGTGCACCCCTACATGTGCAACATGATTCCACCAAAGGTATCTTCTACCACATGAGACGAACTTTATAATTATTTTATACTTTACTTAGCAAATGATGTAATCTCCTAAAGGTTTCACTTATCCATATAATTATCTATTGTTTATATGGATGTATGTATATATGTTGTAGTCGCTGAGATTATACTTTTATAAAACTTGGAAGTAGACTGCACATTAACTAAAACACATGTTACCTTTGTTCATGCATAATCAAGTTTAATGCAATTGCATAGTTAACTCAAGGAAAGTTGAAATTTAATTCCTCAACAACAGGAATGATAACAATAATAAAATGTCACCATATAAGTGGATAAAATGCATATACAACGAAACATAAGTATCAAATATTTTAACTTTAAGCCATCAACATATTTGAATAGAAGATATAGGAAGGATAAACGGCTTTAATCATCAAAATAAATACGCACGTTTATGTGGATCGCTAGAAATCGTTTTCACATGTATGGCCGAAGTGAGTTCCATGAAAGGATCTGTAGTGATCACAACAATCTTATCCCCAACTGCAAAATTTACATCTCTAGATGGAGAATCAAATTTGAAAGTAAAGAGCTCGGTTCCAAATTAAAGATCCCACAGCTTTGTTGTCTGATCCGCGCTTCCTGTAATAAGACGCCAGCAATCCCCTGAATCACATTGACATATATCAGTACTAACATAGTAGAATTTCGATCTGCAAATTAAATATAAAGGTCACTAAAGAATGAATCAGTATGCAGCTCTTCATACATACATCAGCTTTGCATCGAAAGTCCAGACTTCACTTATTGACTCCTCTTTGGTTCACAAGCTAGTATGTAAACATGTAAAATCAGCCATAAGGGTTGCATATTGTAGATGTAACAGTTTGTTAACCCCAAAGAATTAAGAAAAATGTATCTGTTTTGAAGCTCATGTCATAATGCAGCTTAAGCTTACTACCAACAACTAAACAATAGACTTTGAGTTCCTAACGTCTTTGGGTAGTTTCTCACATCCCTCACCTCAAATCAGCTTTAAAAACATTGCCAAATATAGATCTTCAACACTGGGATATGCAATTCCTTCTGAGGCTAATTTTCACAGAGAAAGTTTAGTGTGACAAAGTTTGCTATCATGCAGTCAACTGCTGTTTTAACGAATATGTGAGTAGAAACGGAGTATCCAAAATATTTGAACTCAGATTCCCCTTTCAACATTACTGCCGACATATAACTATACCCAGATTAACATAACACATGTAGATCAAAATCGTCTTGTTTCAAATAAGAGAAAAGTCTCCGTCATACAAATGATATTCAACTTGCAACAAAAAATATTGAAATCTCCTAAAAAGTGATAAAGCATTAAAATTTTATACTAAAAATTCATGTGAATCAAAACCAGTCAGATCCGTGAAGCAATTCCTATCTCAACAGATCAGGCCTTCAATCCACATCACAGGAAATGAATTTACGAAAACTATAGAGATTCTACCGAGAAAACATTTCGACCTCTAACTAAAAAATTTCAGTTACAATATGTAAATTGAGAAGAAACTTCTCAATTTTCCAATCATAAGCAAAAGGATTTAAGCAAACAACAACTAATTGTTCATTTCAAAGGAGTTTTACCGATGCAAGTAATTAAACTACAACATATTGTTAAACCTGTCACGTATCAATAAATCTATCATAGACTATCAAAAAGAAGTTCTAAACTTCTGAATGAACAAATGAACATCATCCAACTCTTGTACCAAAATTTTGCATCATCTTACCAGACCAATGACTAATCAATGATAATACTACCCCTATTCTTAGCTCATGAACAAAACCCAAGACTCAAATCCAATAAACATACTCATTAACACTCAAATCTACAATGAGAAGACAACCATATTGAGTTGAAAACTGAACCTTTCCCAGCTCATAAAATACCCAAGACTCAAAATCCCGAATGACAACATAAACAAAAACAACCCAAAACCTGAATGACAACAAACACAATAAGAATACCATCACACAACCAGATTCAGTTGAAAAAAAAGATAAAATCGGAGGTAAATACTCAAAACCCTTTAAAATAAAGATTGAAAACCAAAAACAATGAATAAAGTTAGGGTTTATACCATCACACAACCAAATAAGAGTCTCAGAATCTCCACACAGCAGAATCTTCTAGGTTTTGTAGTTGAATCTTTTTCTGCAAATTCAAAATCAAGATAAAATTAAATTTCTAGGGTTTACAAAATCAGTTTGAAATTAAAAAATTTTAGGTTTTGATTTTTATAAAAGGTTTTCATACAGAGAAAGTGAGAAGGTTGTTGTGATGGTGGTTGCAGTGGGAGTGATAGAGAGATAGAGAAAGTGATTGTGGTGGTGACGGTGATGGGTTTGGAGAAGGAAGAGAAGATTAGTTCTTCTTGTTCAGAATACTTGAGAAGGTGATGGTGGTGGTGATGGGTTCGGAGCAGGAAGAGAAAACTTGTTTCAGATAATGATGGTGGTGGCTGCAGTTAGGCGTTTTGCTAGAGGAGGAGCACCAGCGAGAGAAAGGGAAAGAGGAAAATGATGTGACAAAAAACTACAGATTTTATAAAGAATTTTTAGACGGTGGATAAAAATGTTCGTACGGATTAGAGGTCATCTTTGGACGCTTGAGATTTTGTTTGGGATTTTCACACAGACTCATAAAAATAAATAAAATTAGATTATTTTAATACCTTATGAAATATTAAAAGGTCTTGTTAAGTTAAAAATTTATAAGTATGTCATAGTTTGAGACCTTTACAACATCCTTAAATATTTTGGAATCATAAATAAAACAACACATATTTTCACTTTGAGACTCATATATGTATAGTTACCTTTATACGTGTCTCAAACTAGAAAATCAACGTGTTTCAAATTAGGCCATATGGTGTAGTTCTCAAATTCACTTACAGTAAGAAGGTAACTATGAAAAACGTACTACATGCTCCTGAAATGCGGAAAAACTTAATTTCTGATCCCATTTTTGTTAAAAATGGGTTTAAGTTGGTATTTATGGCGGAAAAATTCGTAATCTCTAAAAATGATGTTTATGTAAGAAAGGGGTACCTGAAGTCTCTTCAAGGCGAATGTAACGACTGTTAAGTCGTAAATAAATAAGATGTTGCATGTATCAATGTGTAACTTAAGTTCTAGATATGTTTAAGTTTGAACTGGCTTACGATAAGTTCCTTTTAGAATTGTTTGATTCAATAATAAAAACGTAATTGATTTCTGAATATACTTGAGTTACAGTTGTGTATTACGTATTATCTGACTTCTGGTTTTCGTATATGCAATAAAGCAGATTTTTCCTGTTTAATTGGTTGTTCAAATCAATTAGTTCAGATAAGATACTCAAGAACACTGATTTTGAATCTGCAGGGTACTGGCCAAGGAATACCAAAGGTGTATTGTACTTGTATCCACTGTCGGCACGGTAACTTTGAACGAAAAAAATTACAACCAGTGTCTGGTATAAAGACGTCAGAAATAGAAGGCTAATTTAGGGGCTCCCACATTTATAGAGGGGTTCCAATGTGAGGCAGAATGACCCAAAAATGCGTTAAGGGATGTCCTAGGGGCTCCAATCTCATATGTTAAATGTCCATATTACCCTTCTATCAATTAAAAAGTCTAATTTGCCCTTCAATCAATTAAAACCTAAACTAAACAAAACAAAACTTTTCCCTCTCCCTCTAAATTTCGTGATGAAGATTCCTACTATAGGTGTATAAGGTAATAGTGATGAAAATCCGGATAAAACTAAACAAAGTAATGGAGAATTTGGGTTAAAGAAAAATTTTCGGTTGGGTTCGATTTGAAAACCCAACTGTAAATGTATGTTCTGCTGGTTTGTTCTTCATTTTACGGTTGGGCAAATCCAACCGTAAAACTAAAGGTAAGAGATGAAGATGCAATTTTACGGTTGGGTTCGATTCTGAATCCAACCGTAAAAAAATTTGCATCAATTTTTTTTTTTTTGCATTTTACGGTTGGGTTTAATTTTGATTTCCAACCGTAAATGTGTTTGCACTAAAACTAAAACTGCTTTTTACGGTTGGGTTTTTAGCCAAAACCCAACCATAAATTCTCCTGGATCATTCAAAATTGGATTCTAGTTATTGTGTTGTTTTCGGTTTTTGTTTGTTTGAATGACCCAATTTACCTTCAATCTAGTTAAAATGATTGAATAAGTTTAAAATTTTGATTTTTAAACGTCAATTTTACCTTAAACTCAATGCTCCGAAAGATGTTTTACGGTTGGGTTTGGAAGCCTAAACCCAACCGTAAATTTTGGATGAAATTGTAAACTAAAATTGGTTTTTACGGTTGGGTTTTTTGGAAAATCCTAACCGTAAATCATCTCGGATAAGATTTTTTTTAGATTATTTACGGTTGGGTCCGATGCTAAAACCCAACCGTAAAACTGTTACGATTTGGTGTTCATCCATTGTTCTTCTGTTTACGGTTGGGTTGGGAAGAACACCCAACCGTAAATAGCTTTTACGGTTGGGTTCGACATGAAAACCCAACCGTAAAATTCTCTGAATCAAAAATAAATCATCTTTTTGTCCGTAATTTCATCCAATTTGAGTCATTAAAAGACCAAGAGTTTAAGTTAGATGTATCCCAGTTATGCTCTGGTTGATTGAATCAAAATCTAGGGGTTTTAAAAAAAAACTACAAAATTATCTTACATTTCTTTTAATTTTTCTTCCCACCAAACCAAAAAGAATTTTTTTTGAATTGATTCAATTAAGTTTAAGATTATTTTCGATTAATCATGATTAGCTTAATCTATTAGCTAATTATTTACTAACTAATCAGGGATATTTTAGTTATTATAAAAATATAATGGTTAAGGGGTTTTTAAATTTTACTTCAAATATTTTTATTTCGTCTTATTATGAAAGCTCCTCTACAAATATAGGAGCCCCCAAAATAACCTTCCAGAAATATGGTAATGATTTTATGTTTGAAAATAACCATAAGTAGATAGTATTCCGCTGCTGTCAGAAAATATCGTCATACTTTAAGAATGGTCATTTGACGTGATCAAAGTCTACTTACCATTTAGACAGATCTGCATCACCATACATACCTAAGGGAGCAAAAATTTTAAACTATATAATATGATTGTGGCATGACAGACTTCCACTCTGATAGTGGATACTTTGCTCCCGGAGGGAGTTGGAAGAATAAGGAAATGTATGTTCCTTGTTAGGACCACAAAACTGTGGGGGTACAGTAAGTCTCTCTACTTATCTTGTTAGAAAATTCATTACGTGATCTTCTCATGAATTTTTACATACTGGTTCAATTGCGGTGCAATGGATGGTCGGATGTAATCCAGTTGCACGCTATAGTGTATACATATATGTATATATAGCGATAGACGATAACATTTTGTAATGTTGCTGCTGCTATAACTACAGTCGCATAATGTGAACCACTTGAAAGTATAAATTATCACCAAGGTCGGAAAATTAATTATTTGATCAATGATTAATGGCTAATCAGTGATAACTAGTACAACCAGTATGCACCATTTGATATTGGAATGGTTCTAGCTCGCACATGGTCAGCAAATAACAAATAGTATTGCCATCGATACAATATCTTGGACACAAGAAAGAACCTACGAGAATTTTAATAAATTCGTCAAAGGTCGGGGTTGGCTAAAATAGCAAAAGAGTACAGCAACATACTGTAAAACAAGAAGAGTTCTAAGATATCTTAGCAAAATTATTGACTATAATTTGTTATATTGGAAATGTTGTAATAGTTAGTCTCGACATATTTGTCGAAGATAAAACACAATCAAGCAATTGCTCTCTGATGGAGCAATAACGGTAAGTTATAAAAGTTCCAAGGATAATTTAGTGGATCCATATAAAAAAGGATTGTATAATTTAGTGGATCCATATAAAAAAAGATTGTATAGAGAGTAAGAAATTGCATCGTCAAGGAAAATGCGATATTGCCTATAAATAATGGATAGTTTTAGAGCGGAAACCTAACCTAGTGATTGAATATCCCATAGTTATATAGGTTCAAAAGGGACAACCAAGTTGTAACTCTATATTCGTCGGAAACACTGTGAGAGTCTACTGTCTTTCTCATTTTTATGATGAAACAGTGTAGCATGTCAAGTGAGAGGTTGAAAATTCCGCTTAATGATTCATATGGCTTAGTTTGACTAAAAAAGTATGGCAGGATACTTTTAATTTGGAGATCACCTATATGAGTGAGAAGTGGTGCCGTTTCTATGATAACTATAAGGCTAATTTACTCAAGAGCACTCATGAAAAAACAATATCGTCTTTCCCATTTTTATGATGAAGCAGTATTGTCTGTCAAGTAGGAGGTTGAGAATTTCTCTTAATGATTCATATGGCTTAGTTTAACTAAAAAAGTATGGCAGGATACTTTTAATTAGGAGATCACCTATATGAGTGAAAAGTGGTGTCGCTTCCATGATAACTATAAGGCTAAGTTACTCGAGAGCACTCATGAAAAACTAGTATCGTTCAGGGCTGAAATGAACACAACCGAGAACCGAATTTAAAAGGAAATAAACTACGTGACATCTACTACATCGGTTTACATTATAAAATTGAGCAGTTCGAGACATCACATTCACCGAGCAACTAGTAAACCCGGTAGGTGTTCACTAAGGAAGATTCAAAGCCAAAAGTTATCTTTCCCGATGTAGTGGCATTCCGCACACAAGCTTTTTAATGTCTACATTAGAGTATATGATTAAACTTTATTTTGCAATTTTCTGTAAATACATTTTTATTCATGTGGGGGACTGTAGGAAATATGCATTTGGATGGCCCCCAAATCCATTTCTAAGGGGTGAATATAAATTGTGTTTGTTCCCAACAAATATATCCTAATCGATATATCCCAACAGTTATGTCCTAACCATTTGAAATGAAACTCTTTTTGCTTAACCGTCGTCTTGTTTCACCAAAATAAAAACCCTTCTTCCTGAGAAGAAAAATACATAAAAAAGTTTGGTTTTGCAACTTCATTGGAAAAAATTTAAGAGTCTGTAAAGAAAGTTTTGTGCTACAATTTTCTCTTTGTTGTTTGGTGTAATTCGAAGTGTTGCAAAGAACATCAAGCTAATGTTGAATGTTGGAGACATATGTCATTTCTTGTAATATCATTATATACATGGCATTAAATGTCTTAAGTAAAGAGATTACTCGCCTCAATACACAAAAGAGCTTGTTTGTTTATTTTTCTGCTTGTTTTCATTGTTACATTTCATCTCTTAATTTTCTATATGTTTGATAAGCATGGTTCGTGTTAAATTTTGTGTATTTACAATATGGTTGATATGTCCCAATCATAATTAAAACCAAATTAATAAGGCGGAGACTTAGTAATGGGATTGCTTGCAATCTTTACATAACTAAGTCTGGCACTCAAGGTGTTTGGATCTTTGTTTAAAATAGTTTCTCTAAAATATAACCCATGTCTTTATCAACTATAACCCATAGTATTATTTATAACCCATAAAAAATTTCAATTTATTAAACATTGCCCAATTCATAACCCAAATATATTTACTGAGTTTGTAGGTGAGTTATAGCTAGTTAATCGAGTTAAGTGTATGTATAAATTCAAGCATATATCAACTGAGCTATTCACCTAATCCGACTTTTTTTTAGAGTTTTTAGGGTTTCAAAGCTTCATACAAAAAGAAGATAATGCAACAATGAGTTTAGGTTTTTGAATCGTCACTTGAAACCATATCAAAGGTATCATATCTGATGTATCATCATCTTCTGTTTTTTTTTTTTATTTATTTCAAATTTTTTTTTTGTTTGTAATATCCAAAAGGACACCTTAAATCTTAACTAGGATCATCGTTTTTTATTTTTGTAAATAAGTCGTAACCAATATCATCCTTATCTTCCGAGAGAATGGGAAGATAAGAATTATCATTCCCCTAGTCCTTGTTGTATATTGATATTCATTGATCATTGTTTTCTTAATGATAAAATTGCTTGTGTAGGTTTTGCTACAACACAACCTCTGATAAAATCCAATTTCCATGATATGGATTTTGGAAAGGTCACATTAATTTCTCTTTGTGTATTGGTTCTTTATTTTTACGTGAATCACTTGAGAAGATTAGCAAAGCTGCAGTAGAATGTACAAACATTTGCAACAATAAAATCAAGAGTTCTGGGGAGATGATGCCACTTATGGACTCTACAAAACTGTTAGAAAGTCATGGGATGTTGTGGCGGCACAATTGTACAGTGCTTGTGGTATACGTCTAATTTAAATTTTATTCGAATCTAGAGCTCTGTTGGTTTTCATTTCCATTTAAGTTTTACAGATTTGTTACCTTCTGATTGGCAAATAGTGAACTTGTTCACATAATGGTAAGGAGGTCATTGTAACTATCTAAAAACCGGATCAGTCACCGGCCGTATGATTTGTTTGTGCTTGCTTCCAAATTTAAATTTTGAGTCACACTGGGAATAGACAAATAAGACTTCTGCAGGGTGGGTCAAATTTTTGGGTGACTGAGTTGCCATTTTTACTAACTCAGTGACTCACTAACCTAGTTTTATGGGCTATAAATAATAATCGAAAAAGATCAAATTTAAAATTATTGTCTAACTTTATTAACCTAAGTCAAGTAGGATGTGGTTAATAAAAACATGAGTTATATTTAAGAAAATCCTTTAAAAGAACTATGGTTCAATTGGTACTAGTAATTTGGACACTTTGAATGGTGCATAAATAACCAAGATTGATCTAAAAAAATCCAACATGCACATTATCTCTACTTTGCGGCATCAAATTGTCCAAACTTGTGTTTTTATTTGTGGAACTTCTTGATCACATAACCAAACTTTGGAAATGCCGATACTAGAAACAACTCAAGAATGTTGTAAACTAACTGCTTTAGACATATAAAAGACTGCACCAAAAACAATAATAAAACAAGAACCCAGAGCTTACACATTCATAGAGGAGTTTTTCATGTGAGGATGAAATAGGGTCATTAGTTATCCAAATCAAAAAAACCATATTCATTATATTTTCATAATGGCTAAACTATCACTGTTTAGTTAATAATAATTAATCTAATGAGCTAATAGATTAGACTAATAATAATTAATCTAAAATAATGTTCTACTTAATCAAATCAAATCAGATTTTTATATGTTTTATTTTGGTGGGAAGAAAAATAGATGAAAAAAAATAGAACTTTTTGGAGATTTTTGAAAAACCCTAAAATTTGATTCAATCAACCAAAATGAGTGATTCTAGTGAGAAATTTGAGGTGGATGAATCCTTTTATGACTCTAACTTAAACTTTTGGCCTTTTTATTGCTCAAAATTGATCAAAGTACGTAAAAAATGAAGATTTTTTTGTGATTCAGGCTAGTTTACGGTTGGGAATTAATCTCGAACCCAACCATAAGACTTATTTACGGTCGGATGTTCATCCTAACCTAACCGTAACTGGACATCAATGACGGAAAACCCAATTGTAACATTTTTACGGTTGGATCTTTAATATCGAACCCAACCGTAACTCATTATTTGCATGGGTATTTATTGCATCATTTACAGTTGGGTTCGACAAAAAAAATTCCAAACGTTTACGGTTGGGTTAAACCAATCGAACCCAACTTTAAATCAATTTACGGTTCAAAATAGCCAAACGTAAAAAAAACTAAAAGTTTTTGAGCTATCAGGGAAATTTACGGTTGGAAAATTACTATTAAATGATTCAAATCCAAACGTAAATTGAATTACGGTTTAAAAAACCCAAACGTATAAAACCAATTATTTTTTTACTATAAGTGAATTTTATGGTTGGAAATTGAGAATCAAAATCAACCGTAAAAATGTCATTTTCATCTTCTATTTGTAAATTTACGGTTGGAAATCTTTAAAACTTAAACGTAAAATTAAACCTAACCCAGTTACCTCCGGGCTCCCAACCGTAAGAAGAAGAAGATACAGTTTGGGAGAAGGAGTTGAATAGTTTTGAAAATGAATTAGATAGTTATAATTTTATTTTATTGTTTAGGGTTTAGTAGATTGAAGGACAAATTAGACTTAATAGAATAGACATTTATTATTGTAATAGGATATCCCCTATCCTACTATTTAGTCACCCTAAAACCTTGAAAAGCCCCTCTATTAGAACCATAAGCCCCTATATGATGTTCTAAAACAAGACATAAGAAACTGCAAGGCCAAGCACTATGGTGAGGCCTTTTTGCTTGGCTATAACTTAATTATAGCCAAGTAAAAGAAGGAGCTAAAAACTGCACTATGGTAAAAAGCTATAGCTTGTCTTATTGAGATGGATACTAATTATCCGTCCAAATAGTGCTAGACGGATACCCGTCCAATTTTTTTTTTTTTATTTAATTTTTTTTTAGACTTAAAACTAATAAAGAGAAATATATTAGAGAAATAATAGGAAAACAAGATATTTGAGTAAATAAAATAGTTAAAAGAGAAATATATTAGATAATTATTAGGGGAAAAAATTAGAGTAAATAAAATAGTTAAAAGAGAAATATTAGGAAAAAAACCAACTAATAGGATATAAAATTAGAAAAAATAATTAAGATATAAATTGGAGAAATAATAAGAAAAAAAATTGGATTAAATAAAATAGTTAAAGAGAAATATTATGAGTTAATATATGTAAAAAACCGACTAACTAAGATAAAAAATTGAAAAAATAATAGGAAAAAAAATTAGAGTAAATAAAATAGTTAAAAGATAAATATTAGGAGTTAATATATGTAAAAACCCGACTAACTAAGAAAGAAATTTGGAGAAATAATATGATTTTTTTTGAGTGAATAAAATAGTTAAAAGAGAAATATATTGGAGAAATAATAGGATAAAAAGTAGATAAAATAGTCAAAATACAAATAATATGAGTTAATATAGGTAAAAAACCAAATTCGATTTTATTACTGAGACGGATTCCCAATATCCGTCAAAAATGAGACGGGTCTGGTTTCCGTAAAGTGTATTTTTCTAACGGAAACTCGATATCCGTTTCTATGGCTTGGCTATAATTGGGATCAGATGTGATCCCATTTCCAACCAAGCCGAAACTTTGGATCAGATTATAACCAAATCATATTCGATAATATTTACCTTTAGTTAGATTATAACTATAGTCAAATCATATACCTTACCGTAGTGCTTGGTCTAACAAAGAAATAAAGTAAGACAAAAACTAGAAAAGGGAGGTCTTTTTAAACTGTTGTAAGGGTCTATGCCTCTTACCACTGGTTTTTTTTTTGGAAGTATTATTGTTGCGTGGAAGTAACCGATTCAAATTTATCCATATTTCGTGAAATCAGCCCAATCCAACCGATTTAGTTATTGAATCGGGAGTGTCAGTCATTTATTGATGAATCAGATGAGATCCTCTGAAAGACCAAATTTGTCCATGACTCAGTGTCACAGTATATTTAATTTATCCCTGGGTTCCAGTTAGTTTATATCACCAGAATCACATCAGATTTCGACACGTGCTAATAACATGGGAGTCGGGTAAACTTACCCAACAACCAGATTTGCAGAATCAGAAGTAGTTCAGGAATCCTCATTTCACAAGAAAATCCAAAAAAGAAAGAGAAAATATGTTCTGAAATTCCTAACCAATAAATTGTTGTTATCTCCGCCCGTCTATTTCTCTTCCATACATCCTCTGCTGCTCCTATATAAAAACAAAACAAAAATACAGAGATTAATTTAGGGCTCTGGTTATTCAGGTATGGTTTTCAATTTCTTTTAATTTACGCGTAATCTGTAACTGTCTTCATATGTTATTCTGATCTATTTGTCTATGCATTGATGTATTTGGAACTTAGTTTCTGATCGGCTCTTGATTTTGGTAACAGATTTGTTTTAAGTCTAATTCGTGAAATTTGGTAGAGTAGTGATAATGCGATACATTTTAGAGTAACCTAGGTTGAGCTAGGTATCAAAGAAACCTAGATTTTTAAGACAATGGTAGCTTGAGTTACTTAACACTATAATTAATTAGGATTTAGGAGGTTTTTTGGAATAGGTCTTTGAGATCTTCTGTCAATGTACTACTGTACCTTCTACTGCCAAGAGGACTAGTTCTTCAAGTATTTGGTAAACGTTTATTTGAATGGAAATCGTAGTGTTCTTGTATTTGTTACCGATTATGATTCTGTAGACACGCACAAGTTTAATGTAATTAAAAAAAATGTTATGAATCTACTGAACTTAATTTGAACGTATGTATAGGTTGATTTTTTTGGTTATTTTCGCTTTGTTTTGGGGATTAGTAATGCATGACTATAATTAGCCATTACTGGAAGTTTGTCAGTGGTTATGAGTCATATATGAGTGACACCACATTCAGTAACTAGTGAATTGATCAACGATGAAGTTTATTTGGCCAGCTTTTCAGTTCCGTTGATTTGATTAATGATTTAATTCTTATATTTCTGAAAGTCTTGTTTGCTGATATTGTTAATGGTATTATTAGATATGCATTTAATTGACAGAGTATTATTTGTTATCTGAAGATTTCAATCAAAAGAGTTTGCTATAAGAGGAAAGTATTGCATATTCTCGAAAATGAGTGTGTATGCTGTTGGAATCCTTGTTCCTCTTGTCTGCTCTATTTTATTCCGGAATTCTAAAAGAGATAAACGGAGAGGATTACCAGTTGATGTTGGAGGCGAATCTGGATATGCAATTCGAAACCATCGTTTCGATTCCCCTGTTGAGTCAGCATGGGAGGGAATTCTAACGCTTGCAGATCTTTTTGAGCATTCATGCAAATTGTACAGAGATAGGAATTTACTCGGAACCAGAAAGCTAATTGCAAGAGAGACTGAAGTGGTTGGTGGAAGATCTTTCGAGAAGCTTCATCTGGGAAACTATGAGTGGCTAAGCTACGGGGAAGCTTTTCAAGCTGCCTGCAATTTTTCATCTGGTTTAGCACAGCTCGGGCATCAGAAGGGAGAGCGGGTAGCGATTTTTGCTGATACACAAGCGGAGTGGCTTATTGCATTACAGGTTATTATCTCATCTGAGCCTTTCCCGTATCTCACATTAGATGGATGATGTTGCTAATCTTGCATCCTATAGATATCAGTTTCATATATATTTTTTATGACTTACTGCTAACTTTTTGTGCTCAGCTGTCTTGCTAGCGTTTTTAAGTCAGAATAAATGCAGAACTTCGAGATTGAATGATATTCTAGGATGCCCAGTTATTTGGTCAAAGCATTTTTTTTATCCTACTCTTTTAGTTACGTTTTTTTCTTCTAATATATTAATGTCATTGGTGTAAATACAGGGATGCTTCAGGCGCAATATCACAGTTGTCACTATATATTCTTCTCTGGGAGAGGAGGCTTTAGCTCACTCACTAAATGAGGTATTTATCCATCTCCCTTGCATTTTTTTCTCCAGATATACATCTATCATCTTTGCAGATATTACGTTATATCTGTATCCGGTCTAATATTGCTTATATGTAGCAATGTGAATGTACTCAGAGGCTTTCATATTTCTTATTGTTTTCAGACAGAAGTTTCAACTGTCATTTGTGGAAAAAAGGAATTGAAAAAACTTGCAGACATAAGTGGACAGCTGGACACTGTAAAGCGTGTGATTTTCATAGATGATGGGATTCCTTCTGATATCTCATCAGTGGAGAGCAGCACTAGCTGGTCAATCACCTCATTTGCAGAAGTGGAGCGAATCGGTGGAGAGAATCCTGTTGATGCTGATTTGCCATTAGCAGCTGATACTGCAGTTATAATGTATACCAGTGGGAGTACTGGATTGCCAAAGGTTGGTCGAAGCTTCTTTCTTTTAGTTTTTTGCTCTTTCCATCTCTCTTCCTCTCTCCAGATAGTAAATTCTAAGTTGAATATAGATGCACAGACCTGTATCTGTGCTCCTAATTGCTCCATCACTTTGGTATGCACAAATTTGGCAACTGAGAAAGATGTGTCGTAAAAATTGAAGGATGGTATCCTACATAGAGGCATCCTCGTATAAGAAAGTGCGCCATCCAATTATGTTAAACCTCTTGCCTGTTCCCTCGAATTGTGTTTATAGTGACTTATTTTTAATTTTTGATGTATATCAGTTCAAGATATGCATAAAAACAGTTCAGTTACTAACTTGATTACTTCTCTAAATTTGAACCCCTGATCTTCTGCAGTGCTAAACATTTTTGATTTTTGTTTTACATTGCGTGCAGGGAGTAATGATGTCCCATGGGAATGTGCTAGCTACTCTTTCTGCTGTCATGACAATTGTTCCGGACCTGGGAAGCAAAGATATCTACTTGGCATACCTACCACTAGCTCATATTCTTGAATTGGCAGCTGAGGTACAGGGATTCTGCATTTAACTGAATTCTACGTCGGCGACTAGAGGAATTAGATAGCCATCCTATGCTAGTGAAATTAGAGTCTAAAATATATCTCTTCTGAATCTGAATTTTTATATTGTAGAATTTAATGGTTGGAGTTGGATCTTCCATTGGATATGGATCACCTTTGACTCTTACCGATACTTCAAACAAGATAAAAAGGGGAACAAAGGGGGATGCTTCTGTGTTAGGGGCAACCGTGATGACTGCAGTGCCAGCCATTCTTGATCGTGTTCGAGATGGTGTGAGGAAAAAGGTTTGTGAGTCTAGGCATGCATACATGCTTCTTTTTCTTAGTTAAATTGGGTAACAACGAAATGAAAATAATAGTAATAAAAGATCTCATTCACGAATACCTCATTTTGATTCTCAGGTCGATGCAAAGGGTGGATTTTCCAAGACCCTTTTTGATTTAGCATATAGGCGTAGGATGTTAGCAGTGAATGGAAGTTGGTTTGGAGCATGGGGAATCGAGAAGCTGCTTTGGGATATGCTTGTTTTCAGAAAGGTCCGTGCCATTTTAGGTGGACGCATTCGCTTCCTGCTTTCTGGAGGAGCTCCTCTTTCTGGTGATACACAAAGATTCATTAACATATGCATCGGGTGAGTGTTTATTTTGTTGGATCTGGTTCCATTATACACTAAATAAAGTATAAAAGGTCTTATATCATTGTCCGGATGCATGCTTCATAATTTTGTGTTTACTAACTATTTCGCACTTGTTTCCCTGAAAATAATTTACTGTGTTTCTATAGACTTGTAATTATAAAAATAACACATCATTAATATCAAAGGGAAACTTTAAAAGTAACAAATGTGTTCTGATCCTGCAAGTCTGTCTGATCTCTAACCAACACAGGTGGTCCTTCAAGTATGATTTTTTATTTTTGGGCCTTCTTCCCTACCCAAAAGTTTTCTAAAGTTCTAGGTGGAATGCTTAAGATCATTATGATGGTGCTCCTGATAATCATGGCTGAGGTCTCAAATTCTATTATTGAGTGGAACTGAAGTACATAATTTACGATGTTCATAATCGGATAATTGAAGTTGCTTCTCTGTCGAAATGCAAATAATGGACAAAGTCTAATGCCCTTGCAATTGAAAAGACTTCTTTGCTTGGTTCTTGCATTATTTATCTCTGTGACGTGCATTTTCTTCTTCTTCCAGATCTCCAATTGGGCAAGGGTATGGTCTCACTGAGACATGTGGTGGTGGAACGTTTTCTGAGTTCGACGATACATCTGTTGGCCGTGTTGGTGCTCCACTTCCTTGTTCATATATTAAGGTACGGAAAATTTGTGGATATTTTCCTTTAAAATAAAGTAAAGGTATTTCGACAAATGCATCATAATCTTTTATGCGCACCACCTCTAACTGATGAAACAAGGAGAAGCTGAATGGGCTTTTGTTACTTGATTACTTTTTTCACATCTCATTCTGTAGTGTTTGGTTTTATTTTAGGTGCTTATATTCTAAGACTTGTGTTTACACTTGTTAGCCTACTTAATAACTTTGGTCAAATATTCTATTGACAGTTGCATCTCCTCTTGTATTTAAATGAACAATGTTTCTTTATGCAGTTGATTGACTGGAGTGAAGGTGGGTATTTAACAAGTGATTCACCTATGGCTCGTGGGGAAATAGTTATTGGTGGTCCCAATGTTACACAGGGATACTTCAAAAATGAACAGAAGACAAATGAAGTTTATAAGGTATTATCACCTCATCATCGCTTGAGTCTTGACAGTTAAAGTCTGCGGGCATCCAACTCAAAACCAATTGGCAATGAGTTGAGTGGCCCTTCCATATTATATTTTAAGTTCATTATGGGGATATTAGCAATGTGGGACTATTATCCTTCACATTGACTACTATTAATTACATTTTAGAAGAAACTAGACTGGTCAAAGAGAAAACTAAATGAGTGATGGTACTTTTTTTAAATAATGTTGATGTGTATGCAGGTTGATGAGAGAGGAATGAGATGGTTTTACACTGGAGACATTGGGCAATTTCATTCAGATGGTTGCCTTGAAATAATTGATCGCAAAAAGGACATAGTAAAACTTCAGCATGGAGAATATGTTTCCCTTGGAAAGGTGGGTGGTAGTTGTGGGTGCTTATAATACTTTTAGGCCACCTCTTGGTTCTGCTGTGACTTCAATTTTCTTCCGCAGGTGGAAGCTTCCCTTTCCGTGAGCCCATATGTAGACAATATTATGATGCATGCCGATCCATTCCATAGTTACTGTGTGGCTCTTGTTGTAGCGGCACAACATGCTATAGAAGATTGGGCTGTAAAGAACAACATCGATTTTACTGGTTTCTTAGATTTGTGTGAGAAAGAACAAACCGTGAAGGAAGTACATGGGTCACTTGTGCAGGTGTGCATTTGTTAACTCTGTTTTTGAATTGTATCTTTGTTGATCATGTTTTCAAAGCTTTTGAAAATATACCGCCCTTCGTTGTTTTTCAATTTATAGAGTGTGCAACTCATGAGGGTGTTCATTAGCCAAAATGAAAAATCCTTTGCACTTTTAACTCCTAAAATTAAAACAGTTTGGAAAGTAGTTAGTCTGGCAAAACTAGGAGAAGTCTGAAGAGAGAGAAAGTAGAAAAGAAAAGAAAACACGAAAGCATACATGTATGGCAAGTATCTTCACCAGAAGCTGTTTGGCTTCTCGAAAGTCAGATTCTATTTTTCTTATCAGTGCGGGTTTGCTTTCTGGTTTATATAAATCGAAATGAACGTTTTACTTTTTTAGTTATGCGCGCTTATTTTGTTAAACACTCCAAACAAAACTGGAATCATCACATCATGTATTGTTTTCCTTATTTGTTTGTAGGCGGCAAAGAAGGGTCGTTTAGAGAAGTTTGAGATACCGGCGAAAATTAAATTGCTGCCCGAGGCATGGACTCCTGAATCTGGCTTGGTCACGGCAGCTCTAAAACTCAAGAGAGAAGTCATCAAAAAGGAATTCTATGAGGATCTCTCCAGCTTCTATGCATCTGTGTCTTGATTAATACTAATGTGATACTCCTATAGTAAAAATAATACTCCCTCCTTTTCTGAAAAAGTGTTACTATCACTTTTTCATTTTAGACTAAAAATAGATCAATTTAAAAAAGTGATAGTAATTCTTTTCCTGAAACGGATGTAGTATTTAATTAGGCACACTCCCCGAGGAGGGAAGTTTCCAATCTTTAGGAAAGGCTCTGTTTCTTTTTCTTCTCTCCTTGTGAGAATACTTATTTACACTTTCCCAATATTCCGTCTCAATCATTTAAATTTATCTCTCCTTTTTTACTTGTTCTTGTTGTTACTTGGATTTATGAAAGTTGGTTCTGTGGTTTAATTATTCCGCCTGAAAATTGTTCCTTCCATCTTTTTTTAGGTTTGCATTTATCTCTAGTCTATCTTTGTCTCAGTGGGCTATGAACTGTTAAATGTGCCGTAAGGATACCATGCTGGTATCTTTGTCTAACCAGGAATCCACATATTTCTTTATTTATCTCAGTGTTTGCGGTGTATATCTAACGGGCAGGATGGTAGCTGTTTTACCATTTGGACCTGTGCGGGTAAAATGGACTCCACTGCTTGTCTCAGTCGGGATAGGGAGTCATTTCCGGTATTTTTAAGTCAACAAATTAATTTTGTGTTTGTTTATATATGAACGGATATCAAGTGTAAGTTTGGTATGATTTTTAAAAACAGTTTTTAAAAATTATTTTCTAGAATTTTTATAACATATTTTATTTTTTTTTAATAAATTTTAAAAAAATATTTGGTAGAACCGTTTCTAAAAATATATTTTTAAAAATTAGTTATAAGTTAAAATTGATAATTTAAAAATTAGTTATAAACTTTTTTTAAAACAATTTAAAATTAGTTATAAAATTACACAAATACTTCACACATTACGACAAAAATTACAGTAAAATAACAACATACTAAACAATGAGTTGTCCCTTGAATTCACACATTACAACAAGGATTACAGTGACACAACAACATACTAAACAATGAGTTGTCCCTTGAATCTAATACAATCAACAGTGATTACAGTGAAACTACAAATTAGAGAGCAACAACCAAATTTTGCAAAAAATAATAATTACACAGGGCCAACTGTCTCCAGAAAACCCGTCGTCATAAACAAATTTTAGCATTTCTATAATTGCTCCTCCTTTTCCTGAACAACGGTGCATCTGCAGTAGTACCTGAGGAACGAAAGTCAAAACAGGAAGAGGAGCTTAATCTCTTGAGTTTGTGCAGTTTATTCTGAATCAATCTTCATTTCCTTTCTGCTCATTTAAAGAGATTCCCGCAAATCTACACAACAGATGGAATGGTTTCCTATATATATATATACCACCCAAATCTTTGGGTTTTTTCACTAACCAATAGGTTTATCGACATGAGCACCACTGTCATCGGCAACTTTTCCTGAACCACGTGTACCCATTTTGGTGAATGAACCCAAGGCTGATATACCCATGAAGCTACTACTTCCTTCACTGAGGGTAAGAGATTTCCTCGATTTTGTTGGCTTTGAGGAGTTGAGATCAATATCCAATTCATCACCTGTTTTTTTCTTCGCCACCAGTAATTGAGAAATGTTGCTTCTGCAAAAGGGGCAGACAGGGATCGGAAGGAATGTGGTGTTAGGGTTTGGTTTGTTGTGGCAGCATAGGGCTAGTGTGCAGTGCGCACACATTTGGTGACCGCAACCTTGAACTTAAATCGTGCAGACTTGATCAAAGCATATGCAACATAAATCAGCTTCGCTGATCTGCAATATGAAGCAACAGACATATTATCCTCTAGATTCTGATACCAGAATCTCAAGCCAACTATTACCAATTCTGAATTTTATAAGTTGCCAGTGGGAGGAATTTATTACCTCGGAGATATTGTCATCAATATCTACATCAGAATGTGATGGGGATGGAAGCGAGTACGGTGTTCCTTTAAATATACTCTTCTCCCTCTCCTTGTTAGCTTCAACAAGAGCCCTCTCTAGTAGAACCTTTGCATCTGGATTAAGTTCGCTGATGAATTTTAAAGGTGAAGGCCAAACAAGAGGCTCTGCTGCTGAAGGGTTGAGCAATCCAGCACATGCTCCATGTTTATACTTGACTGCAACTAAGTACGGAATCCTTCTGTACATTATCAAACCAATGATGTCAATGGTAGAAGTTCAAAAAATCTCAACCAAGAAATTGAATCATCCAACAACGAAATAAGGAAAATCCATACCGAACAATATACAGATAAAAAGCAACAAAAGAAGATTCAAAATCATATCTTAACTTCTTCAAATGCACCTCTAGGTATGATATGCATTAAACCAATCAAAGTGATAATCAAGCAAAAAAGGAATAGATTACCCAGACGAGTCTCTCTGCAGCCGATCTGCTCCCCAAGCAAGTAACTCTCGGATGCAATCCAATGAACCACCACGAGCCGCCAAATGAAGAGGAGCACTCCCAGGGAAACTGCATTTAGCACTCCATCAATCTCAAAGATAATCTAATCAAAAATAAATTTCAACAAAGATAACATTTCTACACCAATACTTACCCGTATCCACTAGTGGAAGCACAAGCAAGAGACCCACTGTCCAATAAAATACGAGCCGCTAAATGCAATGGAGTTGCTCCTTTACCATCTCTAACATTTACAAATTTTGCAAATCCCTTGTTTTCATTTTTATCCCAAATTAGCCAAATCATCCAAAAAAATTTTCTAAAATCAAATACATCTCCAAAAATAGAAAAAGTATAAAAAGAATACATACCAAGAATCTGCAACTGGGGTCAACTGGGCTGCCGAAAGAATGGCATGTAAGCAATCAAATAATAAGCAGCATAATGTAAGCAAGTTCTTCCATGTAGTGAATCAAACATCAATATCTGATCAATATCATACATAATCAAAATAAGTCCTCATTTTTAACACAACCTAGAAAAATAAGAACACCAAAAAGTTTCATTTCAACATACATTACCTCCTGCTTCAATCAACATTTGTACACACAATCTTTCCATGCATTGCTGCCAGCATTAATGGAGTCTACACCAATTAAAAACAAAATCAAAACACACCCCAAAACAAAACTAACTCACAACACCATCAAAATAAAAATTCTTACTTGCTTATGACGATTCAGTATATCTGGATTAACTGATTTCCCCAACATCATGGAAACAATCTATAACAAAACCCCATTAACCAAAAATCAGAAAGAAAAAAAAAAACTCTTCTCACAGACAATTTCACAAAAAGCTGAACTACAGTTAGCGTGTTTTACCTGGATCTGACCATTAGCAGCAGCAATACGAAGAGAATAAAGTTTATCATAAACAGTAAGTTGATGTATTAAACTTGGGTTTTTTCTCAAAAGACTCTCAACACATTCTAAATCACCAATTTGAACTGCATTAAAAAAACCACCATCTTCACTATTCCTTTTCCTTGTTTCATCTTCGTATTCACAGAGATCAGAGAGAAGAAAAAATTTAGAGAAAACGATTAAATATCGTTTTTATTTTTTTGTTTTTAAAAACAAAAAACCCATAAAAAAACGTTTTCTGAAAATACTCCCACCAAACGTTTTTTTTTGTTTTTAAAAATAAAAATCTGTTTTTAAAAACATACCAAACAGCCCCTAAAATATTGTCCGAATCATGGATTAAAGGGATATACACTGTACATTAAGGGTCTCTCCCCCATGTGACAGCCTACTCAACTTGGACACTTTGTGTTGGCCAATTAGGCAAACAATGTGACTTTGTTGGACCCAGTGGTGGTTGAAAAAGTGGAAGGGAATATATCTTCCTAATAGATAATCAAATGTTATTCTCTTTTAGGTTTATGATCACCCGTAAAGGGGCAATGACAAGGCTTGGAATTTGAGAAAGAATCGGCCTCATTTGTTTATTTCTGAATACCTTTTTTTCGAAAGAGAAAGGTTATATAGAAAGGAAGAAATGTATATTCCGGAAGGGTTTAAACACTTATATTATAAGTGTAGAACAGTCTCCGAATTAAACAAAATAACATTTACATCAATATTTTTAAAAGTATATTTGTCATACAAACAGAACTAAGGTGTGTTGAATAAGCAAAACTACTTCAGATATTGATTTCTTCCTAGCACCAAATGCTCTTCCGTCTCTCATTCCATAAGTGCCAAACCACTGCATAATGCATCGTCTCCCAAACATCATTGCATCTTCCTTTCAATCTAACCTGAGACCAAACTTCAAATAGTCCCGACAGTGTTGCAGGCATAACCGAATCTAGTTTAAAAGCCTTAATGAAATGAATCTAGATCTCATAAGAGTATGAAAAATTCACAAACAAATGGTCAACTATTTCAATCCCTTGCTGACATAATGATGTGATTTTAATATAGTGGTAAAAGGGTTTGATTCTCGGACTTGTGAAGATTTAATTTCTAGACATAATTTTTAATTACTAAAAATAAATAAGATTAAACAGATTTGATTTTAAAAATAGATGAAAGAAAACTAGGGTTTAAGATTCCATCATTCACCAATACTTCTGTGATATGCCTAACAATTTTATGCTCAATTTAATCTAAATATGCCAAAAATAGGTTCTTAAAAGAATAAATATAAATCCTAAGCATGAGACATCAAAAGCAGTCAATCCAGCATGACTCATCAAAAGAGAACACAACTATTTAAGAAAAACCATTTTTTTTCAATTCAAATCAAGCAATTAATAATAAAAGAATTGTAAAAAAAATATAGATAAAATAGACATACCACTTAATTATTGGAAGAAAGGCTTCCTCCGTCACCCCAGTGATGGTGATTAGCTCATTGTATTGGAAACGCACTCAAAATATAGTTTCATTGCTCAAAAAGTGCTTACAATGACTAAAAAGAAGTAACACACACAATTCGATACGCTTATAAGCGTTACAGTGAAGGGTTCAGAGTGTTACAAGAGGAAGAAAAGAGTACAGCAGGAAAGGACGGACTGTGTATGCAGTGGAAATAGAACTGATGAAGCAGCTGCGTATACGACAGTATCATTGACAGTTTCCTGATGCTGTTTTCTGCATTTCGTCTTCTTCTTAAGAC
>JAJJMC010011034.1:4727554-4793812 GCA_023531435.1 Papaver californicum | reverse complement strand
GTAAAATAGAACAAAGTAAAATAATAAAACTAAAAATAAAAACCTAAAAATAAATCTAAAACCCTAAACCTAAAAGCGAGTCCGCGTCGGCGGCGCCAAAAATTGATGTGATTTTAATATAGTGGTAAAAAGGTTTGATTCTCGGACTTGTGAAGATTTAATTTCTAGACCTAATTTTTAATTACTAAAAATAAATAAGATTAAACAGATTTGATTTTAAAAATAGATGAAAGAAAACTAGGGTTTAAGATTCCACCATTCACCAATACTTCTGTGATATGCCTAACAATTGTATGCTCAATTTAATCTAAATATGCCAAAAATAGGTTCTTAAAAGAATAATTGTAAATCCTGAGCATGAGACATCAAAAGCAGTCAACCCAGCATGACTCATCAAAAGAGAACACAACTATTTAAGAAAAACCATTTTTTTTCAATTCAAATCAAGCAATTAATAATAAAAGAATTGTAAAGAAAATATAGATAAAATAGACATACCACTTAATTATTGGAAGAAAGGCTTCCTCCGCCACCCCAGTGATGGTGATTAGCTCATTGTATTGGAAACGCACTCAAAATATAGTTTCATTGCTCAAAAAGTGCTTACAATGACTAAAAAGAAGTAACACAGACAATTCGATACGCTTATAAGCGTAGTGAAGGGTTCAGAGTGTTACAAGAGGAAGAAAAGAGTACAGCAGGAAAGGACGGACTGTGTATGCAGTGGAAATAGGACTGATGAAGCAGCTGCGTATACGACAATATCAGCGACAGTTTCCTGATGCTGTTTTCTGCATTTCGTCTTCTTCTTAAGACAACAGAGCTTCTTCTTCCTGATTTTTTTTCGGTGATCCCCCCCTGATTCTCTTGGTTTCTCTTGCTATTTATAGGCTCTACTAACCCTAGGGATCTTCCTTAATTGATAAGGACTCAAATAAGAGTCCCAATCCAACTTGAATTCATCCTTGAACATGTCACAGCGTGATATTTTTCTTCTCCGGCTACAACTCGGTGTTGAAGCAATATTCACGGCATGAATCACTGTTTCTCGACGTGTTTGATTTTGTTTTGATCTCTTCTTGCTTTTGGGTCAAATGGAAGTACAAAAAATCCCTAAAATCACGTAAACAGAATTATCAGTAGTTTTCTCTCGATAAGAATAGGGTTCCCGCCTTATTCGTATTTTGAAATGTAAAAGAGGGTGCCCCCAATCCAAAGTGTGGGTGCCTTTATCACTTTTCGAGCCGATTTTTCGCAAATGTTTATTTCTGAAAAATACCTACAAAGACATAATAAGTACAAAATCGAATACTATCGAAACAGATAATCGAGTGTAATTTAGACACAAAAATGTGTCTATCACATAAGTGACATAATTCAGAATCAACATTTACCTCTTTATGCTTAACCATAAAAAGAGTAGGAACTGAATTGTGAAAATAAATCCTCAACAAAAAGCTAACCTTAGAAGGAATTTGCCTCTTCCATAAGAACTTCTGAAAACTGCAAGTATCCCTCTCCTCCAGCTACATCATCACCATCTTCAAAATCAGGTACAGGTCCAAGTTCATTACACAATATATTCCACTCAAATTGTTCAGAAATTGTCATATTCCTCCTCGTATTGCAATGTAGCCTACCATTACTGATCATTTCAACTATAGAAGCATTTTTTTGTCTACATGCTTTAAATGCTACAAGAAATCTATCTTTTAAAGTACCATTTGTACACCACTTATCTAGGCAAAACTTCACAGCCTTATTATTTACCTTAAACTCACAATTATTCTGAATCAAAGAGGTTGTCTTCAGAATGTTCTTCTAGTAACCCCTTCCTTGAGGTAGTAAAGAAATTTAGTAAAGAATTAAAATAAAAATAAAAATAAAAACGTATGGAAGGTTCTTTGTCTGATTAACTCTTAATTTGTAAACAATGATTGATTGTAGTAATACAATATATAAAAGAATTCTCATAAATTCAACACATGCTTTGATGACCATCCGAATAATCCTCAATCAGTACATCACTTTCTACGTTTAAGTTGTTTGTGTAGAAAAGTATCCAAGGGCAACAAGTATTATAGGCTTATCTTTGTTTGAAGCAGTACCGTCTCGTTTTTTTCAGGCGGGAGAAAAATTGAATTATCTACCGAGAACTATCTGCCGAGTACCAAGTTTTGTTAGAAGTCAGACATGTAATGATCTTCTACATTATGGCTCACTTTGTTCAGTTTTTTATTCTTCAAATAGTCTAATATCACTCATATTTTACCTGAGTAAACAGAAGTTGAGATGCCGAGGCATTCAGATTGCATAATAGCATAGAGTGTGTGTGAGTGTGTGATTTGTAAGTGTGTAGTATGTGTGCCATGAGCACGTGCGAGTGCTTGAGAGAATTAATTCGAGAGAGAGATATATAAACTCTTGTCATGTGTCTGTAACAGTTATCTTTCCATATAATGAATTTGATTTAAAATTGTTTGCAGTGTAGATTCATTCTTAATCTAGTAGTTATAATAGTAAAAGTTATCTCAAAGTAACTAAGGAGTGTTCCCGACAGGTAAGCAAAGTTTGGGCCACGAGGTACTTTGAGTCATTGGCCAGATTTTTGTTGTATGAGTTAGTTTTGGAGACAAATGATTTAGGGACGCTAACGTATCTAAGGTCAGCAAACATATATTATATGACAAGGAAAATCTTAGGTGAAGGTGACATTGGTCACCTCGGGCATGAAAAATGTTGGACCATGGTAATTCAAAGTTCAAGAGAAAAAATTGGGTCACCGACCAAATTTTGGAACGCCAGATACAGTTTGCATCTCCCTCTTGATTCAATGTGAAATGCTTAATTAGGTCTTTAAAGTCGACTAATCTAAAGAAGGATCTGGCTCCTTCCTTATTCTTCTTAATTTGTAGAATGAGAACATCGGTGTATAGATTGTATAGTCCACAACGAGTAATTTGGCTTATAAGTTTAATTTTAGGAAACTCTTTCTTGTTAGTGGTATTAGAAAAATCCTCTTGTAAATTATCTTTTATTTGCTGATGACTGTATAGTTTTCTACGAGACAAATATAGTGGAATATGATAATTTGTTTTCTTTGTACAAGAATTTTAGCTATATTTGTAATCAACTTGTCAACTTTGGTAAATCTAGTATATCTTTAGTAAAAAAATTAATGATGAGCTGAGTATTGAGATAAGCTGCTTTATGGGAGATGATATCTACTGATGACAAATAACTTGGGTCACCTTTTTTCACCAGTAGAAGCAAAATAAACTTTTTCAAACCGTGTGCGGAGAAGCTAAAATACATATTGGTTGGATGGAAAAGTAAGGCTTTATGTCATGTAGGAAAAGCAACTCTTATCAATACTATTACTTCTACTTTTATCATGTATCAGATGAACTGCATCAAACTTCCTAAGAATACATGCAACAAGCTGAAAAAAGTCAAAAAAAAAATTATGGGGAAAATAAATTGAAAACCTAAAAGGTATTTTCTTCAGGTCTCGGGGCTCAATTTGTAAGCCAAAAAACTTGGGAAGTATAGGTTTTATGAACATAGACCTTTTTCAACAATGTTATGATACAAATATTGGGTGAAGACTTCTTCAAGACAAAAGATTCCATACAGTCCTTTGTTATGAAGGCAAAATGCACCAAGGATATGGACATTCTTAAGATAAATACAACTTCTATGAGGACTGACTCATATATTTGGAAAAGAATTATGGGAGGAATAATCAATAATAAACATCCAAGAAACTAGCATATGGAGAATAGAAAATGGGAATAAAGTGAATATTTGAGAGGATACATGGTTAAGATATCGAATTATCATTCTTTCCAAACCAATCAACTATTTAAATGATTTAATTCTGGTAAAACATCCGTTCACTTCTTTTGGGGCTTGGGATATTAGAAGAATGGAAATCTGGTTCAGTCATGAAGAATGTAATGCTATCTTGAAGACACCTTGCAACTTGCAATAAAAAGAGAAAGTCATCTTAGGATTAAATAGAAAATGGGACTTCACTGTAAAATTCCTATACAAGGAAAATATGGATAAAAAGTATTAAGAATGACCCTCCTTCTATTGACTGGGATGAAGATGGACACTACTCCAACAATCCAGTTGTTCGTATGAAAATGTTCCCATGGAACTCTTCCAATTAATGCTAAAATCAATGGCACTTTTTAATTCTTGCAAGTGTGGAAAAGAATCTCTAACCCACGTGTTCATGAATTTCCCTTTTGTTATTTCTGTCTGGCAAAAGCTTTTTAACTCTGAAAGCAATATTTATGGCTCATCTACCACTTTTCATGATTAGTTGAACTCCTGGTTTAAAACTCTACAACCAATCGGAGCTAGTCAATCATTTATGCCTTTGTTTACTGGTTTATCTGGAAAGCAAGATGAGACTTAATTTTCAGAAAAACTTATTTAAATCCTGATAGTAACGTTAATATCATAAAACACCATTTGTGACATTACAACAGGGTGAACCATAATATCGAACATATCCTTAACAACTTATATTACAACAGGGAAACCAAATCTACAAATGATAGCCTAATTGTTTCTCGTAGGGAAAAATTTGGTATAACAATAAATATTTGTATCTTGCAGAAAACTAGTAACCTTATTTACAACATTGCTCTAATAGCTACTCACTTGAAAGGAAAATACATTGGAGCTAGAGGTTATCCAGGATGCTGCAGAGATGATGGAGAAGAGCTTGCTCCAGGATGGGCTAAAGATACACAACAAGCTAATGTGGATTTTGAAGCAGAGGATATAAGCATTTTGGAAGACGTCAAAGATGAGTATAAAAAAGAAATTCGAGAAATATTCTATTTAAATTACCATGATCTCATACATCAAGAGTTATGCACAATATTAGAATGGTCTCTTTTGTTTTAGAATATCCCACGCTAACTCAAAGACATCGAAATTTAGTAGTTGTTAATATGACAGGCATTTGGAACAAATATTCCATTACAAATGACATGAGCTACCATGGCCACCAAAGCTCAGTTGGTCATTAGTTACATTTCCATTGTTTTGTAAACTACTAAGCTTTGTTGGCCATGGTAGCTCAGTTGGGAATAACCTGCAATGATTTTTTTTCTTAGTTTTTTTATTTAGAAAAAAAGTGGATTTTAGGTGAAAGGGGCAAAAAATGGGTTGTATTACAAATTTAAGATCATGAGGAAAATATTGGGTCATCAAGTAAATTTTGAGTACAAACAATTTTGAATCATGGTGTAGATTTTGGGGTCTTGGGGTAGGTTTTGAATCACGAGCCAATCTTCAGGATGCTGGGTAAATTTTGGGTTGTAAATTATGGGTCATTGGTCAGAATTTTGGATAATGGGTAGACTTTAGGTCACCGACAAAACAAATTGTGGGTCGAATAGAGTTTTTGAATCCCGATGGTAAAATACCGATTTTTGGTTATAAACAAAAAAGATTTGGGTTGCGGGGGTAGATTTGGATAATGAAGAAAATTTGGGTCATGGTGCAAATTTCTATCCACAAATAATATTAATGTCTAGAAGCATATTCTGGGTCACTTAAATTGTCTACTATGGTGCAAAATTATAATGTTTTTGTTATAAATACTTATAGTGGCGTTTGATAGAGATATAATTTAGCATATATATGATAAATTTATGTGACCAAGCAAATTTTGGATCACGTTGGAGATTTTGAGTTCAGACCAAATCCTGGATTATGATTTGGAATTTGGTAAAAAAGAAATTGGTCAGAAACATACTTTGGGTCAAAATTCAAATTTTAGACCACAAGCCAGAATTCAAATTAACACAGTTTTTGGTTCAAATTCTACTAGGAAGATGTTGGGTTTAAGTAAAATTTGTGTCTAGAGACAGATCATGAATATCAGGAAAGATTTTAGATCATAATTTTTTATGACTCACGAGTGAAATGGGTCAGTAGATAAATCTTGAGTCACAAAGCAAAATCTGGATAGCTAAGTAAAATTTGGATTAAGGGGAAAATTTTAAGTCACCTAGGTAACTAAGCAATAATTGGATCACAAGGAAAATTTAAAGTCACCGCGCCAATTATACGTCACATGGGAGAATTCAAATCGCTAAGCATATTTGAAATCAATGGACATGTTTCCGTCCTAATTATTTTAAATTACATATTAACTATGGAACCACGAGGAAAAAATTTCATCAATGGTCATCAAGCAAAATTTGCATTATCAGACAAATTTTGGATCCTATATTCGTATGGTTGATTATGGGTCACACGAACTATTTTGGGTCACAAGGCAGATGAAACCGCTAGATAAATTTTGAATAGATAAGTATATATTTTGCCACGATGCAAATTTTGTGTTTCGACATTATAAATGATGAAATTATGAAAGGGTAATAGAGATGAAGATGTTTAGGGTTTTTTTTTTAGTGCGAAAGGTTGATTATAAACAACCTTTGCCTAAACCAAAAAAAATGGTATGTCAAAGAGTGCTTCAATCATATAAGAGATTATGATTGGTCTTATGGAGAAAAGCTGAAAGAGATGAGATCATAGTTCTTAGTTGCAAAGAGTTGCAGGCAAAAACGCTTAGTGTGAGAGAGGGAGAAAGTTTGTAGAAATCCATAGGGTATGAATTGAGTCTACTAAAACATCATCAAAAACATTCTTTTCATGACGCATAATTATAATAAATGTTTTACATAAGTACTAATAACTGATCATAGTTGTTGATGAAGTTTTCTAAAGCTCAAATCGATGGAATTAGAAATGGATGGAGATAAAATAAGAAATAGAAGGATTTATGTCTCAGGCTCTCAGCTGTTCCCGACCAATTAGCTTTTTTCTCTTCTAATTTTCACCTTGGTAGATTTTTGTGGTTCATTGGCAGACCGAAATATTTGAGTCCGATTTTGTGCACACTCTCTGACCATTTAATCTCCAGCATTGATTCAATTTTGGAAGTTATGTAACAAGGGTCTAGATCCTAAATATGGAAGGTAATGGGCCCATCTGTTAACTACATCTCTTTCCTATTCGATACTTGTACTTGATAAAGTGAATCTAGAATACCTTATCCTTTCCTGGGTTTGACAATTACGTTTCTTAAATTTGATAAACCATATATATTTCATTCATCCAATTACTTATAAGGGTATATTGGTCATTTATGTTTAAAAACGTACTATAATACTTTATTATATAATTATTTATAATGATTTGAAAAGATATTTTTGCTAAAAAAAACGTATAATACTTCATGATCCAATTACTTGTAAGGGTATTCTAGTCATCTATAATAAAATCCAATATGTCACTGTAGTACAGTGGTAAAGTTGTTGGGTGATGATACCAGCGACCTGAGTTCGAAAAAAAAATAGATCTATTATATTGAGTCTAAATCTTTACGGGAAACCTAATTGTACCGATGTTGGTCATATTCTGCTTAATGACTCATTCCAATTTATGAAAATGAATCTTCACTGGAACCCTAAATATACCGATGCTGGTCATATTATATGCTTAATGACTCATTCCAATATATGAAAATAAATATTCACCGGAACCCTAAATGTACCAATGTTGGTCATATTATACTTAATGACTAATTCCAATATATGAAAATGAATCTTCACAGAAACCCTTGTTCGATGTGCCGATGTTGGTTATAATCTGCTTAATGACTCATTCCAATATATTAAAATGAATCTTCCCAGGAACTCATTTCAATATATGAAAATGAATCTTCTCAAGAACCATAAATGTACCGATGTCAGTCATATTCTGCTTAATGACTCATTCCAATATATGAAAATGAATCTTTCTAAGAACCATAAATATACCATTGTCGGTCATATTCTGCTTACTGACTCATTCGAATATATGAAAATGAATCTTCCCAAGAACCATAAATGTACCGATGTCGGTCATATTCTGCTTAATGACTCATTCCTATATATGAAAATGAATCTTCATTGGAACCCTAATTGTACCGATATCGGTCATATTATGCTTAATGACTAATTCCTATATATGAAAATGAATCTTCACTGGAACCCTAATTGTACCGATGTTGGTCATATTCTTCTTAATGAACCATTGAGTCATAATCTTCACTGAAACCCTTAATGTACTGATGTTGGTCATATTTTGCTACAAAGTATTTGTAACATGGTTGCAATGTTACAAAATCCTGAATTTCTTATAGTCAGAGAATCTGTGAGTTCGGACTTGGAACTCGCCAAAACTTGGCCTGACACTCAGATATACATATTAGAGACCTAAAAGTCCCCCTGATCATATATATTGCTACAGACATCAATACCAGGGAAAATCGGACTTGGAACTTGCCAAAAAGCAGGAAATGACTTGGAACTCGCCCAAACTCGAAATGGTTTACCGATTGACTAAAAGTGTATATTGGTCTTGGATTTAGAAATTAGGAATTAGGAGTAATAAATTAGGAGAAATTGAGAAAATTGTATTGGTTTTGCTTAAATGTACAAATGCCCCATTTATTAGTAGTAAATTTGAATTTGGATTTTTCTTGTACGTAAGAGCATCTCCAATGGTAATTCAAAAAGTTTAATCATGGTCTAAATCAAATATAAAATATTGTATAAAACAATTGCAACGAAATCTGAATTTTTAGAGATTTGAATTTAAAATATTTTAGTGAAATTTTCCTTATATATCTCTATAATTCCATTTTAAGAGATTATACAATAAAACTAAACATATTTAGTAAAATCCGAGGAGCAAGTTTAAACAAATTTATTAACCTTCAAAATAAACATTCAATACTTGAAAGTTAAAAAACTTAAAGATCTAGGCCATGATCCTTAACCCCATATACATACATACATTAAAAAACATAATAAAACCCCCATCATTTCCATCACAATTATATTCAAAGCAAGCAAATTTACAAAACTACTACTACTATTACTGAGTTTAATCTTTGACAATAGAAAACAACCCTTTTACACCATACGATAGAAGATAAAAGAAGACTAGGATCCTTCAGTTCCAACATAGCAGCATTGGATCATCACTGATCATCTTCATAGTCACTTTCAAACTCCTCTTATTCAGAGTAGAAATCTCTGAAATTATCACTGTTGGAAGAAGCAACAGGACCATAACCTCCATCTTTATATCCTCCTCACATCATCTTCAGAGCCTTGCCTTTCTCCATCAAACCTCTGCTACAGGATTGCCATCTATATCCATTTATGGTATCTCCTCACCATCTGAATTCACGTTCAGGGGTTCAGACATGGTACGAGCAAACATCCGGGGGAGAGCTTTCTCTGCCAAATAGCATCGATACATTACTAAATCAACTTCCATTTGTATGTCTTTATGTCGAGCCTCTTCTTATGGATCAGTGGATGGCTCACTGCTGCTTCTACCCTCATCAATTTCATCTTCCTCTTCACCTTCCTCCTCACTTTCACTTTCTGTGGCACTTCTTGTCTTTCTCCAATAATGTTCATATATCTCTTGCCTTGCTTGCCTTTCTCTCATCTTCCTTGCTTCATTGCATCACTTTTTCTTATCCATAATTGGAAATCATCTTCATTCTTAATCCTTTGCCTATCAAATTCTTTCTGCCTACTCTTTTTGGGAATTTCTTGTTCTAAATAGGAAATCAATCTCTCAGTCTCTTCACTTGTTAATGCATAAGTTGCTTGTTTTGCTTTTAATAATGTTAATTTTCAACAACATCTTGAACTGCAACGTTGTTTGATTTAGCCATCTTTTAATATTCTTCTCTATGGAGATTTTATTTCTTCTTTAGGTTTTAATTAAGAGTAACTGCAAGTGCATTTGTTACAAAATTCGGACAAGGCACTTGAGTGCATTTGTTGACCTGAGCGGATCGGTGTTGCCTGGATATGGTGGGACAAGTTCTGACCAAGCAAGGAAGCGGCAGAGTAGGTGGACAGAAAAGAAGTGGTTGCTATTTCTCTAGGCAGTGAAAAATGTTGACGTGAGGCTGCAGACTACCTAGGGGACGGTCAAAGCTAGAGGCTAGAGAAAGTACGGTGGTGATTGACTTGAGAGGCGTAACTGACGTGAAGGATGAAAGGCTAGTTGGTAGGAGCGCACGTGGGAGAGGTGAAGTAAAAGCCTAATATAAATAGAATAAGAACAGAAGAAGAAAGGAAGGCTGTACGGTGACTTTTGGTTGGAGATTTCTTGTAGGTTTTTAGGTTAGATAGACGGAGGTGTACAGGAATTTGGAGCTGCTAGGTTTGGTACATGGAAGAGAGAGGCAGACAGCTTGGGGTTTGCGGCGTTGAAAAGCCTAAGCAAAGGAAGTTTTGTACAAGCGGATTGAAAGGGTCTGATCACTGTACGGTGGTTGGTAGAAAGAGTTTTAGGAGGCATAGGCTGCATCTGGGTTTTTGAAAGGACACAAAGAAGGAAATCGGCTGTTGTACACAGAAGAGGGAAAAGACATCGTCATTGTTGTTTATTGGGTTTAATCTTTAACTTCTCTTCTATTTGTTTTAATGGGTTTCAAGAAACGCATAGCCATGTTTTATTAATTTTGTGACTAGGGTTTTGGGTAGAAACCAATTTTGATTATGGAAAATTATGAATAAATGATTTAAATGTTTAGTAATTTATCTTTATTGTTAGATTAATTATTGCATAAATAGTAGATTTGATCATATATGCTTCCCGTTTGATACGCCGTGCTTTTATTAGATTCTTAGACGCTGTATGCAATCAACTAGATATTTGATGCTTTGAAACTATACATGGGTTAGATAGTTCTACTGATTGTTTATGCTTTTGAACTGATATGCCATGCTTAACAACATTAGATGGGATATGCTTTTTGATTGAAAGTAATTCTTTACAAATATCAACTTAGATCGAAGAAAATTATAGTGGTAAAACGATAATTTAGGAGATTAAATGTGAGTTCCATGTATCAAATTGGCGGACACCGAAAACCCTAGTGCCCTCTCTACTCGGTCACATTGTATATTTTATCTAGTTTATTTTATTATTTTCTCGTTTATTAGAATTTCTAAAAATCCAAAAATATTGTTTCTGATTAGTTAATTGAGATATTGATTGCAATATTTTTCCGCTCCCTGTGGGTTCGACCCGTACTTGCCGCTGTCTACTAGTTAGACGTTGTGCGATTGCGGTTATTTTAAATAGGGTAATCTAAAATCCTATCACATCCCTGTAACATCCGTTGCAGGACTCCTCCCGATTATTTCTGAAATGGATGATGCGCTTCCTTATACGGTTATAGACTTCAAAATCAAGGAATGGATGTGATGTTGACTACTTGTGAGGGTCTCCATTTCAACATAAACTGGTCGTGTCAGCATTTGGAGAGTGTCAAAGAGGCTCATGCAACAGCTTTGGCAAAAGGGAAAGCCTTGAAGAAAGAATCCTCTAAAATTTAAGAAATGGTTCGAGATCTTCATGCTCGTTCAGGGAAATATGATGATAGATTTGGAAAATTGCATCATCGCAGTTACCCTTTACTCAAAGATCTATTTTAGGCTATAAGATAGATAGCGAAACATCCTTGTTATTTTTTTTTTAATAGTTTGAATAAAGGATGTTTCAGATGAATGTAATGGGTTTTGAATTTGAAAGTTCAAATATATGTTTTTGGAATTATATTGAAATTATGAAAGGGAAGGTATTTTTAACCGTAATATGCCTTGAGCCACTTACCATTAATGATTGTCCCTACAGCCTCTCCATTCATATTAACCATCTTATAATACCCGCTTGGCATTTCCTTGGAGATCATGTAAGGCTCATCACACTTTTGAGCGAATTTTGGAGCGAACATATCTTGTTGAATATGCTTATATGTCCTAAGTACCAGATCCCCTACTTGAAATATCTGTGGTTGCATTATTTTGTCGTATGCCCTGGAAATCCTTTGTCGATAGGTCTTTGCATATTTTTCTGCTCTAGATCGCCTAGATTCGAGTATGTCTAAATCCGCTACTCGAGAATTGGGTATTTCAGACTCATCCCAATAAACTCCACTTGCTGCTGCGATTCTAGATGATGGGACTTTATTCTCTGCAGGTAGAATTGCATCGACCCCATATACAAGAGAATATGGTGAGGTTCCTGTAGAGCCCTCCGGAGAAGTTCTGTATGCCCACAAAGCCATAGGAAATTGTTCATGCCATGTTCTTGGATGGTCATAAATAGTACGAGTTAAGATTCTGATGAGAGTTTTGTTGGTGCTTTCATCTTGCCCATTCCCTTGAGGGTAGTATGGTGTGGAGAATACCTGCTTGATTCCATAGCTTTTGAGTAATTTTCGCACATATTTATTTGAAAATAAAGTACGATTGTCTGCTACGATGTGCTTTGGTATCCCAAATCTTCACAAACATTTAGTTTTGACTTAAAAAATTTCTTATAATTTAACCCATAACAACTTTCGCAGCATATAATATGTTCCTTGATGAATGTCGTTATTGTTGCTCCGGTTGTGCTTATGAGGGGTACAATTTCGAACCATTTGGTGAAATATTCCATTGCAGTAAGTATGTACTCGTATTGATTTGACGAGGATGGATTGATTTTACCAATGAGATCCAGTCCCCAACTGTAGAATGGCGAAGGGATGCTTACCGAGTGAAGAAGAAGGCAAGGTGTGTGGATGAGGTTATAGTGGATTTGACATTGATGACCTTTCTGAACAAATGAAGTTGTGTCGTCCTCTATGGTCGACCAACAATATTTCTCATGGACTTGGAGAAATAGTTTTCTCATGCCCTGATGTTCACCTTCGTACTTTCATTCAGAATAATCGGGATATCTTCTTCTGCTAGACATCGCAACAAATCTCCACCAAAGCTCTTTCGGTAGAGTATTCCTTCGTGAAGGACAAATCTTTCGGCTTCTCGGATCAAGCGTGTTGCTTCCTGCTTTTCTTGAGGCAGAATATTATTTTGAAGGTATTTGATATACGGCTCTCGCCAGTCCCCAGCATTGTGTATAGTTAGTACTTCTAAATGCTGTTGTGGGATATGAAAATTAGGGAAAGATCCTTGCAACAATCGTGATTGAGCATTCATGGTGGGCCAGTAATACCCGAGACGTTGGACCCGTCTATATAAGGTTATTACCAATGTCTGGCCGCACATTTCACGATGTACCTGAATAAGTCTCCCTTGCGCCTCATTGTCTCTCAGACATCTTGACAGAGATCCCTCTGAATTTCTATGATACAATATCCCATGTAGTAAGAAGAAATGCTTTAAATTTGTAAGACTGACCTTCCCTTGGCTATGCGAGTTGCTGAGCTCTTGGATAATAGGCGTCCTCTAGTCGTTGGCTTGTTTTTCGTCTGACTTGTTGATCCATATCGAGGGCATGATGCGTATTTGTATAGTGAGGGTTGCCTCCGAGTCCTCGAATTACAATTTCGAAGCTAGAGTTTCCATGAAATCAACGTGTCTGTTGTTGGTGCACCCCATATGTACGATCATTGCCTCAAAAAAGTGAGTTAAAAGTTTTTGTGTTTCAGCCCTATACGGGGCTAATGTTTCTTCCTTGAGAGAATATACACCATTCATCTGGTTTACTAATAACTTTGATTCTCCCCTTATTTCGAGACGTGTCGCTCCAGCTTGCTTGGTTAGCGATAGTCCCAATATAAAGGCTTCATACTCGGTAAAGTTATTGGTGCATTCGTAGTCCAGCTTGAACGAATGTGAGAACACTTCGCCGGTCAGTGAAACTAGTACGACGCCGACTCCTTATGTATTATCGTTTGGGGTAGCAGAGGCATCGAAGTACAATAACCAGGCTTCTTCTTCAGCGAGTGAGATGTCTGGGAATTCTCCGGGTATGGCTTCATGAGTAGTAGTATCATCTTCCCCTGGAAAAACTGCAAGTAGGTCTACGACTGCTTGTCCCTTTATCTCTTTTGGCGATACGCATGATATGTCGAACTCTGACATCTGTAGTAACTATTTTTCTGCTCGTCCTATGAGAACAAATTTTGATAGTAGAAATTTTATAGGATCATCCTTAGCCATCAACACTATTATATTTTCTAGTAGATAATGTCTAAACTTCTGAACAACATGCACCAAGGATATGCATGCTCTTTCAACTTTGGGGTATCTCAACTCCGCGTCTCTTAATGTGCGACTGAGATAGTAGATGGGACATTCAGTCCCCATGTCGTCTTCTTGAGACAATATGGCTCTTATAGACACCTCACTGAAGGTCGTGTAGAGAAGTAGTGGTTTTCTCGAAGTTGGAGATTTCATAACGGCTGGTGATAACAACAATTGTTGAATTTGATGAAATTTCTTTTGTTGTGTAGATGACCAGAAAAATCTTGCCTCTTTCTTTAACATGAGTGTAAATGAAGCAACAAATTGAGCTAGTCCAGGGATAAAACGTCGAATATATGATACCTTTCCCATGAAGCTTTTAAGTTCCCTTGCGGTGCGTGGTGGCGGCATGGTGGTGATTGCCTATGTTTTGGTTGGATCCACCTTTATTCCTTATGTTGTTACCAGAAACCCCAGAACTTCCCGGAGGATACACCAAAGGCGCACTTCAGAGGGTTCATCTTCAAATGGTATTCACGACATCTCTCGAAGACCTGGCGTAGGACGTCTGTATGGGAAGCTCTTGTTTTGGATTTCAATACCACGTCATCGAAATAATCTTCTACTTGTTTGTGTATCATGTCGTGAAAGATTGTTGTCATGGCTCTTTGGTAAGTAGTGTCGGCATTCTTCAATCCAAATGGCATCACTGTGTAATAGAAGTTCACGATAGGAGTTCAGAACGCGGCATTCTCGGCATCGTACTCGTACATCTTTATTTGATTGTAGCCACTATAACCATCCATGAATGAAAACATACCATGTTCGTTGGTAGCACCACGAGCATGTCGATGTCTGAAAGGGGAAAGTCATCCTTGGGACAGGATTTGTTCAGGTTCCTGAAGTCCACACAACATCTTATTTGTCCATTCTTTTTCTTGACGGGGACAACTTTAGACAACCATGTGGGGTGTTGGATAGGTTTGATAAAGCATGCTACTAGCAACTTTTGAATTTTGATCTTGATCTGCTCCTTGACTTCGTGTCTGAACTGTCTGAGTTGTTGTTTTACTGTTTTGGCGTCAGGAGTAACGTGTAGATGATAAATAACTAGTTTGTAATCCAAGTTCCTTGAGAAGATTGATAAGCCCCACTTTTTCTTATGGTGACAAGGCTGAGCTGATTGAAACTGGTCGTGTATTTTCTTTTATTCCTAGATTGATGGTATTCGTAGGAATTTGTGGAGTCATGGACTCAGGATAATGCTAGAACTAGCCATGATTTTGCTAGTAATGCCTAGCAAAGTTAGCGCCGCAAAAGAAGGGGAATGCTAGAAATGGTGCTAGCAAGAAAAAAGAATAATGCAATGGCGCTGGCTGTGCTAACAATTTAGCACTGGAGCTAGTACAGTGCTAGCGCTGCTGGTCGCTCTAACTCGTTAGCGTTGGAGCTAGCACAACGCTAGCACTGTTGGCCAGCGCTAATTTGTTAGCGCTGAAGATAGCACAACGTTAGCGTTGTTGTCCAGCACTAAATCGTTACCACTGGAGATAGCATAGCGCTGGAGCTAGCATAGCGCTAGCACTGCTCAGTGCTAACTCGTTATCGCTGGAACTAGTGCTAGCGCTAGCAGCACTATGGCCCGTTTGGCGCGTGCTTTGTTAGCTTTTCGGCTTTTTAGTTTTTTTCTGGCCTTTTGGCACATGTGTGTGCTACTTATTGGCATTGAGAGCGTGACTAGGGTTTGCCAAGTCTTGCACCTTCTAGTGCCATGATTATTGGCTACGCACCACTATCTTTGATATTTATTAATGTCGTGGCCATATTTATGGCTTGTTTAGAGTTTCTCAATTGTATGAGATTTATTGTTAACATTTTATGCGTAACTTTTATGCAGTGCATACAGAACACTTTCAAGAGATTCAGACGTGGAAGTTTGCAACTTGAAATTATGTTTGATGCGACTCTGCAATTAGATTATATGTATCGAATTAGCATTTTTATTCAGATATGGCTTAGCCTCTATTCTGAATGTCCGTAATTTTGTATAATCAGCGTATTCTGTCTTATACAAATAGTTCGCAAAGATGCACATGAAATAACGAGGATTTAGTTGAACATAACTCTGAAATTTCTATGATGCATATATATGCAAAAAAGAGCTACATGGCTAATTTATCCAGGAGCTGAATATCCCTTATCGATTTTCTTGCAGAATGTAAGATAGTAATAATATTCATAATTCTGATGCTATGTCAGGAAATTATGCACATTTATTTTGTGCTTCTGCAGCTTGGCAAAAGAAAAAAAATATTACAATTTTCTCCCTTGTCAAAAATCCACCATCTACACCCCTCAAGCGGGTGAGTAGATATCTATCATACCAAGCTTGTCAAGAAAAGAGTTGAATGGTCGACTTGGAAATCCTTTTGTCAGTATGTTTGCAATCTGATTTTCAGTTTTTACAAAGGGAGTGTTGGTGACTCCTTCATTCAATTTATCTTTGATGAAATGTCTATCCACTTCCATATGTTTGGTTCTATCATATTGGAATGGATTGTGGGCAATGTTGATTGCAGCCTTGTTATCGCAATATAACTGCATAGGACCTGTAGGGATGAATCCAATCTCTGTTAACAGTATACTTAACCATAATAACTAACATATTCCTTCATCCATAACCCTAAACTCTGCTTTTGCACTAGATCTAGCTACAACTGATTGCTTTTTGCTTTGCCAAGTTACTAAGTTTCCTCCTACAAATGAACAATAGCCAGAGGTAGACCTACGATCAATCACTGAGCCTTCCCAATCTGCATCAGTGTATATCTCAACCTTCAAGTGATTATTCTGAGAAAATAACAACCCTTTTTCTAGTGAAGATTTTAGGAAACGAAGTATTCGATACACTGCATCCATATGTGTCTCTCGTGGAGCATGCGTAAACTGGCTTACAACACTCGCAGAGTATGCAATATCAGGATGAGTGTGAGACAAGTAAATTATTTTTCCCACTAACCTTTGATACTTCTTTTTGTTCAATGGAATGCCGTCGGTGTCTTCTCCTAACTTTTGATTTGGTTTTACTTGTGTGTCAATAGGCCTGCAGCCCAACATCCCTGTCTCGGCTAGAAGATCCTGAACATATTTCTTTGAGAGATATAAATACCCATGTTTGATATTTCCACTTCAATTCCTAGAAAGTAGCACAACTTTTCTAGATCATTTATCTCAAATTCTTCGGCCAAGTAAGATTTCATCTTCCCCATTTCTTCCACATTAGCACCTGTCATTACAATGTCATCCACATAGATAATAAGCATGGTGATTTTTCCATTTTGTGAACATTTGAGGAACAAAGTATGATCTGCCTGACTTTGACAAAATCCGTATCTCAACATACTTTGGGTAAACCTACCAAACCATGCCCTTGGAGACTGCTTTAAACCATATAAGGATTTCTTCAACTTCCATAATTTTCCTTCATTATTATTTGTTTAAAATCCAGGAGGAATGTCCATGTATACTTCCTCTTCCAAGTCACCATTAAGAAAACCATTATGCACATCAAACTATTCAAGTGGCCAATCTTTGTTTGTTGCCAAAGATAAAAAGACAAGAATGGTGTTCATCTTGGCAATATATACAAAGGTTTCTTGATAGTCGATTCCATAAGTCTGAGTATAGCCCGTGGATATTAATCTTGCTTTGTCTCTTTCAATAGTTCCTGATAGGTGCATTATTTGCATTGTTTAGATACTCTAATTCGTTGAATTCTTGTTAGTTTTCATATCATTATGCCTTGATTTTGTTTGTTTATGAGTTTCTTAGGAGTTTTGAAGTATATTCAACCAAAGAAGAGGAAAGGAGTTCATCCCGGCATAAAAAGAAGAGGTTAAAGGATGGAAACACAAATTTGAAATAAGATTTCCAGGAAGATTTACGGTTGGGAAGTACCCCAAAACCCAACCGTAAAAGAAGTTGTTTTGGGAGGAAAACTCCAGGAGGATTTACGGTTGGGTCTGGACTCTCAAACCCAACCGTAAAATTGGTTGAAAAATCATGAAGATTTTGTCACTTCCATCTTGTAGATAATTGAAATACGAAGGCAACTCAAAAAGAATGAGGTCAATCGGACACCGGATGAGGGAAATATGATGAAAATAGTGAAATGCAAAAAAAGTATCCAGGAGGAATTACGGTTGGGTTCTTGGCTCGAACCCAACCGTAAACCTGGAGAGTTTTGGGAGCGAATTTTTGTGACAGTTTTACGGTTGGGTTTCTTGGCTCGAACCCAACCGTAAAACTGGGTATTTTCGGGTGATATTTTTGTGCCAGAGTTACGGTTGGGTTATTGGCTCGAACCCAACCGTAAAAGGGGGAATTTTGGCACGTGTGTGGGTTTCTAAAACATGGAAAACATGGTCCCAGAAGCATTAAAAACCTAGATTTCGTGGATACTATAAAAATAGACATCCAAGACATTAAGAAGACATCTTTTACACAAGAAGAACACAAGGAGAACGGCTTGGAGATCAATTGATCATCACAATACCGAGGGTTTGCTTTACTTGCTTTCTTGTTTATTTTCCATGGATTTTGAGAAATCCATGATGAACTAAACCTTTCTTATTGGTTAGGGATGTAGTCCTAAGTTGGAAAACATGTTTATTAGTTTAATGGCTCATTCTCATATTTTCATAATCTCTTCAATATCACTTATGTTCTACCGTTGATAACGCCTTGTATGATGGATTGCTTGTTTGTTTAAGTTGCAAATTAGATGAGCATGTATTGACATCTATAGATAAACTAGGGTTTCCGATCCGTAATTGTCGAAGGACCCTTGTTACAAGTAGTATAACATAGTTGTTAACGACGGGATGTTGCCATGCAATTATGTGTAGAAGCGTGACCTAGGTTAAACCCGAGTGGTACTTGCGCCGGATTGCTTAGAATAACCTCAACTCACAAAGACCATTGCTTTCATTGGGTTAAACTTGAGTGGCTCTTGCGCCAATTTATTTGGTGAAAAGGATTCAAAGAGTGGCGCATGCACCTTTGATGATAATAGGAGTTTTGCCGGAGTAAGCCTGCAATAGGATGCTTTAGGGTTATTGATATTGAGGATGCATGGATGTTGAGTATGATTTGATTGATAACATGTTGGAAGATGGAAGATGGAAGATGAAATCTCTAACTAATGTTCTTTATCTCTGATATTCGTTTTAACCAATTTGCTTTAGTATAATTTAGTTATAATCACAACCAAAACCCCCATGTTTACATAAGTAATCGAAAGTAATTAACAATCACCTGCCTCTCTGTGTGAACGAACTTGTTCTTATTACTATACTCTAATCTATATTAGTGAAGTAAGGAATTATTTTGATTGGCTGACGACACGACCAAATTTTGGTGCCGCTGCCGGGGAGGCATAGCGGATTGTTATTTGTTTTTGGTTTCTTTTTATTTTTGTTTTATTTTTAGTTTTATTCATGATTTTTTTTCCTAACCTATTTTTGAGAATCTTGTTTCAGGTACTTGTATTCTATGTACGGTGCACAAGATCAAGTTTATAATGGTAATCAATTTGGTTTTCAATCTCAACCCTATGACAATTTCCAACCATACGGGGAGTATAATCACAACCAATCCTTCGGTTATGACCAATATTCCACGTACCCTTTTAATTATTCTCATACATGCCAACCTCCTGATAGTGGGTATGTAAGTGAACAATTACAAGGATGGGAAGATAATTATGCTTGTGATGGTTTATCTAAATCCACTCTTGATCGTAATTATGATCATTCGCCTATTCAATGGGAGGAACAAGGTTTATAAATTATATCACAAGTAATGGTGTAAGACTACCAAGTTTGAGAGAACTTGATAGAAGGTTTGAGCAATTGATAGATGAAGGGGCATCAGGTGCAGTAATTGCAGCATCTAAAAGAGTTTTGAGAAAGGAACGTGATCGACGTTATTCTATGGGATACGATGATGATTTTGAACCTTTCGAAAATCCTTACACCAGTGATGACGTTATTCTAACTCCAAATCTGATTTTTGATTGTGTAGTTAACTCAACTTTTGATCTTAATAATGATCATTCACCCATTCAAAGGGAAGAGTTGTATGCAAGAGATTCTACTGTAGTTAATGGTGGAAAGCGTGTGAATGTTAGAAAACTTGCTCAACAACTATTCAAGTTGGAAGATGACGAAGCCCCTGAAGAGATTCTCGAAGAAATTAGTAGGACCATTCGTATGGAATTTAAACGACGTTCTGACAAAGGTTGGGAAACCGATGAAGATTCTTACTACGGTGAGTCTGAAAATGAAGAGGAGTATGTTGAGAATGAAACCGAATTAAGAAATAGTGTGGAAGACCCAATTGAACTTTCCGAGGATGTTATTGATAATGTTGATGCCGAGATTCTTGTTGAGGCAGAAACTAATGAAGAACAGTTAGAAAGTTTGATAGAGGACCACAATATACAAGAGGTTAGCAAAAAAGAGTCTATAGAAGTTCCCGAATTCTATGTTCTTTATCCACTTCCAAGTGTAGAAAAGACTAAGTGTGGGGGAAACTTCTATCGAGTGATAACTTCACTATTATTTTCTTGTACTAATGTTTGTGTGAAGTTAATATTTGCAATGCAGATTGTTCTATGGGTGGATCCCCAAATTTTCAGATTATTGGTCTATGGGCGACCAGCCAGTCGGGCTGAAGACGTTAAACTAAGCGCTAAATGGGAGGAAACCCATTGGTTTTGTATTTCGATATTTCTCTTTTGATTTTTCTTTTCGTATCATGTTAGGATTTCCCATCTTGATTTTACATTGGAGGAATCAACTTACATTGAGGACAATGTAAAGTTTAAGTGTGGGGGAGTAATTAAGCATATAGAATTTTTAGTATTTGTTTTTGTAGGTAGAATTTTAAAACTTTTGTACACATTTGCATGAAACCTTCAACTTTTAGAGATTTTAGAGTCACTTAGTATACTTCTAGCTACGTTTACATACGAAGTTTTGACCGAAACAACTGAACTTAGAAGTATTAGAGAACTATATTCGGAATGCTTAGTTGTTGAGAGTCTAGAGATGAAAAAAATGGACTTAAACTACCCTAGAGAATACAATATTAGATTTGTTGATCATTCAATACCCATGAGTGAGGCACCAAACCTTCAATTTTCCATTTAGAGTGTGTCATCTGCACAAACTCCGGGTAGAATGATGAGCTACCTAACCTCGCACCAATTTCATCATACTTTTTGATCTCTTGAGTGCTATTTCTATCAATCATGAGGGTGTCATCAGAATTGCTAACTTTATCTTGTAGTCTTGTTTGCAGTTGGCACCATTCTCTCGACAACAACAGGTCCATAGAAACATATCATCATCAACAAGCAGAACATCAAAAATTTGAAGAAAATTTGAAGACAATTAAGTTTTAACAACAACTATTCAAGAAAGAGCAAATATAATATTCAAGTAAAGCAACAATACAATTAACATGTTGAAGACTTATGTACAAAGGCGAAAGAAATCAAAAGATGTGAGTTAGTGAAGTTCATGATATCAAGGCAATACATGTTGTAAAGAATCAAGTGGTAAAGTCTTTATCCCAAGGCCATTATTTATTTTTCATTCTCATAAAAAAAAAAAGAAAAAAAAAAGAGAAGATTATCCTTGCTTTAGTGTATATTTTTTATTGGTATTCACCCAATAAGGCCGTGGAGAAGAATAAGTCTATAGAGAAGTTTCAAACAACAAGAAATTGAAGAAAAGAGTTACAAAGTGTTAAGGTTTTACGAAGTTCAAAATTTCATCATCAACAGTTGAAGACCGAAGACGTTTCTATTGGATGTTGTGAGAGTGGTGCTTATTGCCGATCAGATGAGAAGGTAAGTAAGCATTCCCATCCTCGCATAGTGGTTCATTTCCTTTATTAGAGGTCACTAGAAAAACAAAAAGGGGTTCTTTTTCGTCCCACGTTCTATGGGATAACATCTTCATATGATTCAGAAGGTTACCTTTCCTTCCTACCATTCAACGTGTGTAAGATTTCTATCTTCATTCCTGCCTTCACACATGTGAGAACCATAAAGTGTGTCTTTTAAGTATCAAATTCATAAAATCTTGTTTGTGAGGAAGAAATATTCGGTCACTCTCGAACCTGGATCCTTTCACATGGTGGTTTTCTCCTAACTCAAGGGTTAAGCATGAGAATAATGTTCTTTATACTTCTAACTTCTTATTGTTAGTGTGCAGAAACTTTATGCCTTCGTAGCTCTTTGGATGCATGTGCTCTTGAATGTTTTGAAGTTGGAAATTAGGTTTTGTGGGTATACCTCTTGTAAACCCTCGCGAGACTATAACTCGTCCACTAGGTCCACCTAGGGGTTTAAAGGCTTGTTACACATGCTAAGTGTAACCGTATCCTCAACGAAATGGAGTTTTTGTAGTTTAGGTTAGTTTAGATTTGTAGTTTGCTCGAGGACTAGCAAAAGGCAAGTGTGGGGGAATCTGATAGGTGCATTATTTGCATTGTTTAGATACTCTAATTTATTGAATTCTTGTTAGTTTTCATATCATTATGCCTTGATTTTGTTTGTTTATGAGTTTCTTAGGAGTTTTGAAGTATATTCAACCAAAGAAGAGGAAAGCAGTTCATTTCGTCATACAAAGAAGAGGTTAAAGGTTGGAAACACAACTTTGAAACAATATTTCCAGGAAGATTTACGGTTGGGTCTGGACTCTCAAACCCAACCGTAAAATTGGTTGAAAAATCATTTAGATTTTGTCACTTCCATCTTGTAGAGAATTGAAAGAAGAAGGCAACCCAAAAAGAATGAGGTCAATCGGACACTGGATGAGGGAAATATGATGAAAATAATGAAGTGCAAATAAAGTATCCAGGAGGAATTACGGTTGGGTTCTTGGCTCGAACCCAACCGTAAACCTGGAGAGTTTTGGGAGCGAATTTTTGTGATATTTTTACGGTTGGGTTTCTTGGATCGAACCCAACCGTAAAACTGGGTGTTTTGGGGTGATATTTTTGTGCCAGAGTTACGGTTGGGTTATTGGATCGAACCCAACCGTAAAAGGGGGAGTTTTGGCACGTGTGTGGGATTCTAAAACATGGAAAACATGGTCCCGGAAGCATTAAAAACCTAGATTCCGTGGATACTATAAAAAGATACATCCAAGACATTAAGAAGACATCTTTTACACAAGAAGAACACAAGGAGAACGGCTTGGAGATCAATTGATCATCACAATACCGAGGGTTTGCTTTACTTGCTTTCTTGTTTATTTTCCATGGATTTTGAGAAATCCATGATGAACTAAACCTTTCTTATTGGTTAGGAATGTAATACTAAGTTGGAAAACATGTATATTAGTTTAATGGCTCATTCTCATATTTTCATAATCTCTTCAATATCATTTATGTTTTACCGTTAATAACGCCTTGTATGATGGATTGCTTGTTTGTTTAAGTTGCAAATAAGATGAACATGTATTGATATCTATATCTAAACTATGGTTTTCGATCCGGAATTGTCGAAGGACCCTTGTTACAAGTAGTATAACATAATTGTTAACGACGGGATGTTGCCATGCAATTATGTGTAGAAGCGTGACCTAGGTTAAATCCGAGTGGCACTTGCGCCGGATTGCTTAGAATAACCTCAACTCACAAAGACCATTGCTTTCATTGGGTTAAACTTGAGTGGCTCTTGCGCCAAGTTATTTGGTTAAAAGGATTCAAAGAGTGGCGCTTGCGCCTTTGATGATAATATGAGTTTTGCCGGAGTAAGCCTGCGATATGATGCTTTAGGGTTATTGATATTGAGGATGCATGAATGTTGAGTATGATTTGATTGATAACATGTTGGAAGATGGAAGATGAACTCTCTAACTAATGTTCTTTATCTTTGATATTCGTTTTAACCAATTTGCTTTAGTATAATTTAGTTATAATCACAACCAAAACCCCCCTGTTTACATAAGTAATCGAAAGTAATTAACAATCACCTGCCTCTATGTGGGAACGAACTTGTTCTTATTACTATACTCTAATCTATATTAGTGAAGTAAGAACTTGAATTATTTTGGTTGGCTGACGACACAACCAGTTCCATCAAACTATGTGGTGAGCCTCTGCCTTTTTAATAGAATTAGTATGGCTATAGTATTAGTAATAATTCCATCTATGGCACCCTTCTTTACTCACATTGCCCATACTTCGTAATGATCCAACTTGTAGGACAAACAAGTCGGAGGAGAGGCCTTCCTATCAATACAAGCCCGATCCTACATTCATGCTCCCGCCGATGAAGCGATCTCGATAAACGAAGTGTTTGCAACCAACTTTCTTCTTTCCTTATGGTAGCTCTACCTCATCCCATGTCAAATTCCTTTTTATCTTTTCTTCCATCAGAGCTTTCTTCCATCAAAGATTTCTTCCACTTTGGATTAGAAAAAGCGTCTTCAACCTTTGTAGGAATTGTAACAAATGATAACTGATTTACAAAAGCAGCATAAGAAAGTGACAGACGATAAGAAGATACAAAGTTAGAAATTGGATGATCAGTAGAATACCCATATCGAATTGGAGGTTTACGAGTACGAGTAGAATATTTATCTGTCACAATATTTATGGACTCATTAGCTGAATCAACATCTACACAATTTGTGGACTCATCAGCTGAAATGTTATCTCCATTAGCTCTTAGGGTCGTTTCAGTAGGAATTGTAGAAGGTTCTAGTTCCACTACATGAGGGGCCTTGTCTCTTAGTTTGTAAACCTGAAGCTGTGGAATAACCTGAGTTTGAGGAGCCATAACTATTGGAGTACCACTTTCCTTAGGTACTGAACAAGGAATATCAAACAAAGGCTGATCTTCACGATATGGTCTAATCACCCCTTGAAGAGAAACCTGTGAATACCATGACAACTAGGCTTGGACTTCATAAAAAGTTACATCCATAGATACATAGATCTTTCCCGTAGGAGGGTGACAACACCTGTAGCCTTTCTGAGTAGATGAATACCTAAGAAAACACACTTGAGAGCTATTGGATCCAATTTACTCATATCTTTTTTATGTAAATGAACATAACAAACACACCAAAAAATCTTTATTGGAGAAGGTGCATGAGGTTGAGATGAAAGACCAAGATAAAGGACAACAATAGGTGTTTGAAAACTCAGAACTCGAGAAGGAATCTTGTTAATCAGCTGTGCTGCAGTAGGGATAGCATCACCCCAATACATTTTTGGCACATTCATTTGGAACAACAAGCACCTAGTGACTTCTAATAGGTGACGATTTTTTCTCTCATCAACTTTATTTTGCTGAAGAGTATCAGTACTAGAGGTTTGGAGGACAATGCCATGTTTCAAAAAAATGACTTTGTTTTAGATACTCACCACCCTTACCAGATCTTAACACTTGAAATTTTCCTGTTAAACTGGGTAAAAACAAACTTATGAAAGTTCTTGAAGACAGCGTGAACATCGCTCTTATCTTTCAATAAGTAAACCAAAGAGACCCGAGAGTAATCATCAACAAAAGTAACAAACCAACGAAAAACCACAAATAGTAGTGACATGTGAAGGACCCCAGATATCAATATGTGTAAATAACAAAAGGAGATAAACTTATATTCATGCTTAAAGGATATGGGACATGGTGATGTTTGGCTAGTTCAGATGCTTCAAAATAAAATTTAGATATATCAAGTTCCAAAAACAAATTAGGGAACAAACTTTGCAAATACTCAAAAGAAGGATGTCCTAATCGTTTAGCCACAACCACACTTGTTCTTTAGAACTAGATCCACTTGTTGACTTGTAGGCTCTTGTGTTGCTCTCTTGTTCTATGTCTTGTAATTCCAGGTAGTAAAGGCCACCTCTCTCCTTACCAAAACCAATGGTCTTCCCTGTGCGAAGATTCTGAAAGACACAATGTGTGTCAAAGAAGGTAACACAACACGTTAATGTTTTAGTTATCTGACTGATGGAGAAGAGATTGCAAGAGACATTTGGGACATGTAACACCGTAGAAAGGGATATGTAGCTAGTTATTAGAATATTTCCTTCACCATAAACAATAGTTGGAGACCCATCAACAGTCAAGATACACGGTTTACGGGGACTGGGATTATAAGTGGAAAATATGTTAAACTTGGTAGACATGTGATCAGTTGCTCCACTATCGGCAATCCAAGGATCCTTAGGTTTATCACACGGAAATCTAGCTATATTACCACAAGTGCCTTTGTTAACTGATTGAGCCATACAAGTAGACCCAGCAGAATTCTCCTTGGAAAACTCTTTTATCATTTGCTCCATTTGAGCTTGAGATGGTTGAGAAAAAGCGTTGGTTGATGTAGGTGGAAACTCCTCCTCATCAGTTGTGTAGTATGCTTTTGGGCCACCATTGCGACCTCATCTTCTTCCTACGATACTGCCACAAAAAAACCCTTCTCCTATGACCATTCTGTCATTGTGGACGCCCATTGAGTTTGAAGCATGTCTCCTTGGTATGTCTTCTCTTATTACAATAGTCACAATATAATGAGTCTTTATCATCGGGCTTTCGGTTTGTTTTCTGGTGTGACTGTAGAAGCATGAGTAAAGATGGTAACAGTCTTCAAGGTTGAACTTTCTTGAGATAATGGAGATGTCATAGCATCTTTGCGAAGTTCTTCATACCTCATAATTCCATAAACTCTCCGAAGTGTCGGGAATAGATCCTTTCCCAGTATTTGAATCCTGATGGGGTCAAATTCAGAGTCTAAACCAGCAAGAAACTCAATGATTCGACCCTTTTCAATTCTCTTCTGTAACTTGGTGGTGTCAGCTACACACTCCATGTCACATGGATGGAGGAAACCAAATTCTTACCGCAGAGCTTGAAGAGCATTATAATAGACCGACAAGGGTCTATTATTCTTTCGCATCTTTATAACTCGACAATTCAAATCATATATCTGTGTAACATCACTACTCACCACATAAATCTGATCAATTGCATCCCACATTTCTTTTACAGTGGCTAGGCGCATAAAATTACCCCTTAGATCAAGAGACATTGAATCTAATAACCAACTTATTATTAGCGCATTTTCTTCCACCCAAGTCTCATATTTAGGGTCCGTGGTTGCTGGACATACTTTGCTTCCAGTTAAGTACCCAATCTTTCCTTTACCAGTGATATAAAGTTTCACCCAATGTGACCAAACAAGGTAGTTGGTATCATCCAACTTACAAGATGTCATCTTGACATTCATACTATTATTATGAGAAAATTATAGAGATGTTGAACTCCTAGGATGAGATAAACTACTATTCTTAGAAGTACTAGCCATAGATCTATTTTTAACTCAACAAAAAAGACAAACTTCAAAGGAGAAACCAACTTACAAAGAACCACAAAATCTTCAAGAATAGCTCACAACTTTTTCAAGAACAGCTCAAGGATCTAACTCACAAATCTGAATCTCAGATTGGAGCTATAGTAGATCTAGGCTGGGTTTTCTCTTCTCTCTCTCTCTAGAGCTCTGATACCATGTGGGAATCAAAAGAGAGTGAATGGAAGAGTATATCAGAGGAGAAAGTCCTCTCTTTTATAAATTGATTATGCACAGTTACAAGTATACCCTTATGGGATCAAATATCTAGGATACATTCTTCATGAAACACTATGCACTTAGGGCTGTCAATATACATCCGAATTCCGAAATCCGTTTCCGACAATCCGATATCCTATAGGATTTTATCCGATTTATCGGATTTTGGATTCCGGAATCGGAATGACTATCGGATTTTGCTACGTTAACCTAACGGATCCGGATTAGGCAACATCCGGTAGGTTAAAATCCGAAATCCGATAACCTAGGGGCTTTTTCGGAATTTCACACCCTGAATTACATTTCACAGCAGCGGCAGCAGCTTCCTCTTTCGGGATTTTGTCTGAAACTCTCTCTGAAGTCTCTCTTCTGTCTTCTCTTCAGTCTTTACTCTTCAAGTCAGAGCTACAGGCGATTGGAGGCTCTCCCCAGTCCCACTGATCTAATCTCTAGTCTTGATTCTTTTCCTTCATCTAAACTTCAACCAGGTAATTTTTATTTCTTTTTTGTTTTGTGATTTGGGAAGTTTTCAATAATTTGATTAACTTGATTTTTAGGTTTCGATTGGGTGTGTTGATTAACTTGATTTTTAGGTTTCAGTATATGGGTGTTGATTTGTTTTCTGTTTTCAATATATGGGTGTGAATCGTGTGATGATTTTTAGGTTTCAGTTATCTGTTAACAACATTAGGGTATGAATTTTGTTACTGTGGCATCTCCTCATCTTGGTTCAAGGGGTAACTATCATGATTCATGTATGATGTATGCTTGTTTAGTTGTTTTTGCTTTATATTTATGAGACATTTTGTTACTGTGGCATCTCCTCATCTTGGTTCAGTGATAGGAAAACTATTGACCTTCATGAGACATTTTCAAAATCTCAGATTGTAACTATTGACTAGGTTGTTGTACTTTGCTTTCATAATTCAGGGTTCAGTTTGAATATGTAGTTCTTGAGGTGGACTTTTATGAAATCCCATTTTCAGTTTGAATATTTTGGAATTGCAGTTCAACTCCTTGATTTGATTTATGATTCACTTTACATATTATTACTGAAGTTGTATGTGAATTATGTAGTAAAAGAGTTATAAATGTTTACAAATTAAGATTCACTTTACAATGCTTCATTATTAGTTGGTATTGTGGTAAGCTTAGTGACTGCATATTTGAACATCCACTGTATCAAAATCTCTATCCACTGTATGCAAGAGTGTATCAAAATCAACTGTATGCAAGAATGTTTACAAATTAAGATTCACTTAATCTGTATCCCTCATTTAATCACTTTCCTAATATCCACTATCCACTGTATCAAAATCTCTATCTACTTGAATGTTTGTGTATATGCAAGAGTGTTTTGTAAATTATATGTAGTCTCTAAGCAGAATCTGGTAAATACTTTGTGTACTAATGCTTGCAGATATGGAAATTGAAGACTGAAGTTGATGCAACAACATGCAAGCAGCCAAGCAAGAGCGCTGCCATTTGCTTTTATTTCTTTTGCTTTGTTTGTGACTTTTTATGGGTTGTCTTTGTATTTTTTTTTTCATGTGTGAGACTGAGAGACTGAACTGAACTCTGTTTTAGAACATTTTGAATGTGTATGAAGTCAGAAGAAGTCATTTTAATTTTTTTTTTTTTTTTTTTACCCAGAATTCGGATTTTATCGGAAAAATCCGGAATTCCGATATCCTTAACCTTAACCTTATCGGATTGGGTTTTCTAGAATCCGTCGGATTTTATCGGATTCCGGAATTCCGATATCCTTAACCTTAACCTTAACGGATTTGTTAAAATCCGACGGAATTTAATCCGTTGACAGCCCTATATGTACTATTCCTATAATATACAAACATATGCACACACTATACTACACTATCTCATGTAACCATACCATGAGACTCATAATTCAACCGTTACCTTGTTTTTTAGACTGATGTAGTTGAGTACTTGTCTCCGTTTAAATTACTGGACCTAATCAAATTAGTTGTATTGGATTCCTTCCTGTTATTTTAAGAAATAAGTTCATGGTATATGTCCTTTTGTTTGAACTAATTGGACGATCCAAAAGGAGGCCTTCTATATGATGGGAAAGATGCAATATATCAGATACAATGATTGAAATTGTTTTTTTTTATTTAACAATTTCCTAAAATTGAGATATAAATTGAGATAATCAAACAAATTGATCAAAGATTTTCTTCAAATACAATCAGATAAACAAATTCCAGTTTTAACCTTTTTTAAATTTCCATCAGATCAATTGGATTCGATCAATTTCTGCCGCAATTTCATTCAAATGAAAAACAGAGTATTTACAGAGATTTCGGGTTAATCCCGATTTGAACGCCGGTGTAGAAGACGGGAAATCGGATACGGGTGTCTTCCATATCCGCCAACCCAGTTAAGTTTTTTTCTTCATTAGTAAGTTACTACTGCTACTTTTACCAGTCTACCACTACTCACAAACCTGTTGACGAAGATCACTACAAAATACCATCCCCGTAACTCCGCCGTCACTAAGCACCCAAGATATAAAGAATCCCTCATGTAGTTATTCATCATACATTGCAACCCTTTGGACTTTAGTATTTCAAATCCGTACCAAAAGTCTTACTAGATAGGCACAACTGTCTGTCGCAGTTATTCATGTACTGATTTTTGATTTTACTGTCAGCTCTTATTGTAGTATTAAGCATTGATTCTTCTGCGAGTTGCTATAACTTAGATTGTTGATTCATCTCCTTCCGCCAAAACACAAATCTTAATTCAGGTTCTTTTTTTTTTACGACTTCAATTGAGTTCCTAACTAGTATTGCTCAATTACTGTTTCCTAATTAGTATTGCTCAATTATTATGTACAAAGTTTACTCTTACTTTCAAAAGAAAATAAAACAGTATTGCTCAATTACTGTTTGATAAAATGCCTCAAGGAAGTAATTATCACGTTCCTTAAATTTGATTGTAGTTTTTGGATTTTAATGAGGTTTTGATCAGGGGGTTTTGTTTATTTAAGGTTTTAGAGTAATGGGTCTTCATAAAGTTCTATAGCATTTGATGTTTCATTTTTGTTATCATATTCTGGTTAGTTTGTAACAATATTTATGAAGCTAAATAGTGAGTTTGAATCTAGTACTTTAGAACTTCGGATGCATTTGTAGTGAATTGGGTACAAATCTACACTGAAACTTGTCTACAATGCTGGTCCTTTTGAGTTGTGAGTAAGTGGACTCTAATAGATAAAATATGACTGAAATAGGAATTGTTTACAACAATCCTTTTATTGTTTCCATTTTGCAATACTGGCAAAAGAATTTCTTGTATAATATTGAGCTTGGTTGGTGAGCTTATGTTCTTCCCAACTGCTCTTGAACCCATGTTAGTGGTTAGGAAGTAGTACAAGTAATCCTACCATTGAGATCCCATTGTTTGATTCCTATTAGTATTTGCTTTCAGGTTTCTTATCATTTGCTCAATTTATAGGTTCCATAAACTATATATGTGGTGCTCAACAGTCTCATCCCAACTGTTTCTTTCTTTTACTTTGACACAAATGAGTCGTGTTTGTATTCTTTAATTTGATCTTTCGCATAAGCAGGTGCCCACTTTCGTTACATCAAATTGCTGGTTTAGTACTATCTAATGGTGTCCTTGACTTGTGGTTATTCCCATCTGGTATCTTGTTTTATTCCAAACAACTCTAATGCCGAATAAATGCATAAAGCAACTAATTCATGCTGCAAAACAGTAACACCTCTATTTCTTTGTTTCCTTTTGGTTGCTGCTCAAACTATAGGAACTAAGTCTAGAATGTTAGTAGGGGAATTGAGTTTTACTTTCCATTTTCAATTGTAATCCATGTGTTTATACGAATGTTGTGCTGGAAATCGAAGATAAAAAAACTAGAAATTTGAGCAAATGATAAGTTTTGTACTTTCTACAATTAGATTAATTTAACATGTATAAGTTAATTTTTTTTTTTAAACTATTTGTAGTAAAAAATCTGATAAACTGGAATGTGATAAGTGGAAATTGTGTTCCTGAGTTGCTAAAAACATTGATTTCCATGGAGATTTATAGTTGACTTTAAACTATTTTTAGACGAAACATACATGGTTTGATAAGAAGAGATCAACACTCGCAGGGTTCATGTCCAGGAGAAACAAGATTATTTCATTTCACTTTTTTTCTTTCTATTTGGTTAATGTCTTGTTTACTTTAGTTTTGAATTCTAATATTTGTTTGCGAAATAATGACTCTATCATCTGCATATGTTGCAAAATTATTACTTTATGCGACTTTATTTACCCTTGCAAAATAATTTAACAGTGCACGACGGTGGATCGAGGAAGCAAAAGTGGAAGTGGGACAAGCAAAAGACAGAGTAAGAAAACAAGCGAAAGAGGAAATGAAATAGAGAGAAGAAAGGTGGATCTGAGTAAAATAGATTATCTGGTATTACGTTTTTGTGCTTGGTCATGTCTTTCTTCTTGGTCAGCCCTGCCACCGTGGCAGCGATCCTCTAGTTTAACTCATTTTCTTCGTGTATTCATGATGATTTCCCTGCATCTAAGCCGTTTGTTGTGTCTGTAGATGAATAGAGCCTGGCGAGTCTTGGAGACACATTCCATAGTAGGATAATAGATGGACAGGGAGATATAAAGCTCATCTGTGGGATAAATGTTGTAGAAGAGAAGGCCAAAGTCGAAAAGGAAAAGAAGGTAAATTAAATAAATTGATTTATTGTCTTTAGATTACTTTGAATTTTGTCCATCAACTACTCCTTAGAGATTGTCAAGCCATAGCAACATTACTGGTTCTGATGACGATCAAGAGAAGATATCTTTCTTTGATCATGTTTTCTTCTTAATATTTTTTATACTCGATGATAAGTTTCGTTGACATTAAAACTTGAGATTAAGTGATAAATTATGATATTATCGGTTCTTGTAGAGTTTATAGTGATTAATATGGATGCATTCAATCACATTTTAATGAGTTGCGGTTATAAAATGCAACTCGACTTACTTCACTAATGTCCTTGACATCCTTGGTTAAGTGATGTACGGTTACGAGACGGGTGCCGGATGATGGCTAAGCTTTTCTAATGGGTTTTGTTATTGTATCATTGTATATATAATTTGAGGACTTTTTTGAGGCATGTGGTTGAAAGTTAGGCAAAAGCTCGAATTCTAGAGCTTCTGGCCCAACTTGGGTGATTTTGGCCAATAAGAATCCTGGGTTTCGACTCCTTTCTGGCTATTTTTGTTGTACACGGATTCTGTGTGGGTGATGACTATCCATGGCTGATATATAAAAGTTTTATTCAAAACCCTAGCTTCCGATCTCACTTTTTTTTTCCTACCACCTCATCTCTTCTCCCTCTATTCTTCTTCTCTGTTTTTTTTTCTCCCCATTAATTCTACTTTGCTCATCCTATATTATGTTCTAATTGTTTATTATTGTTCTAGTTACTGTTTGTTTTGTTTTGTTTTGCGGGTACAATTTTTGCAGATTTATTATTCGATATGGAAAACTATCAACGACTTCCGCAATGGGTAGACGAATGGAGAAAGAACGACAATGAAGGACGAATCACTTTGAAGGAGTTGAATCCAAAACCCCATCACTTTTTCCTTCACTTTTTGTTGCATTTCTTTGTTTGAACTTTTGAATTCATGACAATGCGTCGGCAATTTTATAGTGTTCCAAGTAAAAATTGTATGTAGGGATAATGGTTTGTATACGATTTCGTTGTTGATTTAGCGTTTATTGGGCGGTAAGTAAATTGTGCACTCTTTCAGTTGAACATAATATGTTTGATCAAATTCCTGATTTAGTGGCTACTTATTGCTTAAGTTTCTTAGGTTTACAAGATATGAGATTTCTTCAGCCCAATGTGTGTTTTGCCTCATTTTGTTGGAATGGTGTTTGGTTGAGGTGATAAGATATTTTCGTTTTTATTATCATTTTTGTAGATTACCATCACCTTACTTTAGGAGAAATTTATATTGTCGATATTATCATCTGTGTTGCATACTAAATTTTATGTAGAGATAACTGGCCAGTGCAGTGAATGATGCTTTATATATATTTTTGACATGATAAATTGATATTGGTGATTCATGAAGTTCACTGCAACCGCTTCAAGTCAGGTTTGTTGACTTAGTTTAACAAGGTAGGGAAACTGGTGCTTACATAGATTTTTTGTAGTTTGGTAGTTTAAATATTTTGAGTTTTTGATTTTGGTTCTCATATTGTTTTAATCAGGATGATATGTAAATATGAATGCAATAGTTGAGAAAGCAAAAAAAAAAACTATGAACAGAATCCAATCATTTTAGAGACCTTGCAGCTGAGAGTTTGCTGATAAGATTCTGTTTTGGAAAATGCAGTGGTAGAAGATGATGCAAACTTGGTCAAGAATGGCAGCAAATTCTTTGGTTGCCTGCATTCAAGGTAACGGCAGCATTTCGGTTTTTGTATTCAACATACATGATCATAGGATCATTTTTTATTTCAATTTTTCAGCTTAAATTTACCAGAGACTCCATCGTATTTGTATTTCAGCAATTTAACATTTCCTTACTCTACTGCAAGAAAAACTTAAACGCTGCGATAAAATTCATAAAACTAACCTTTCAGTATATTTTAAAATACCATATTATAATAACCTTTTTGCATGATCATCTATTTAGTTAGTAAATGAGGAAATTTTGATTTCGTGGAAGAGAAAAAAACAACATCAGACGGTGAACTCGAACATAAGAAGGAAATGTCTCTCACTTCACGTCAGTGAGCCATTCAATCAGGGAAAGACATCTCTGCAATTATACAACTCGAGTTGTGCGGCAATAGCGATGTTGCATGACAGAACCATTGTCGCGATGGAAAAATGCTCAAATTTGAACATTTATCCATCCATCCTATGGATTAGCCCGTCCTATGGTGGGTTGCCTCTTGCACCATCAACATGTGAGTAGTTTTAGTTTATATAATCATAGTAGTCTTTTGGATTCTATGAATTAATACTGCCAAGACATATGAACTGAGGCAATGAACATATTAGGTACCAGGTGGCTCATTATATGTAGTGTTAGTCTAATAATCTCCTCAGGCCCTTTGATTTTTATGTATCATTATCACTGCCATTGTGATCCTGTGAGCTTGGATGCACTTATAATTTTGTGTGTATAGCTTTCCATCTTCCAATTGCTTACCATATAACCTCTGTTTTTAGGTGTGGCATGGACCGTAAAGGAACACAAGATGTTTCTACTGGACTACAAAAGCTTGGAAAGGGTGTTTGGCGTGGGATATCACGAAACTATGTTATTGCAAGGCATGAGAAATCAAGAACGTCGTAACTCATTACCAATTTACAATTTTTTACAGGTAATTCTATCATCCTTTTTACAGGTAACTTTCAAAGATGAGAATGATATGGAATTTACATTAGGATTAGGTTCAACAAGTTTTCAACTAAAGAAGAAGGATGATAGATCTTTTTATTCAGATACCAGACCGAATTTTCTTATTCTTCTTCTTCCAGTGAGTCAAGCTACATTCAAAGAAAAATTACACACCAACAAATCACAGGAAACAAATGGGTACTCTCATTCAAGCTAACAATCTTAACGAAGATGTTAGATCTCTTAATGTTAATCCAAACGAATATTCTAGAACTATGCAATTGTGATAATAATAATTTCTTCATTATTATTTTTTATTTTATTTTTTGCATTTTGAAGGAGCGGTAATTAGGATTGGATAATCCTTCTCTTGACTTTGAATATTACAGTTAAACAATGGATGTTATACGACCATTACTAATCTGATAAATAAGAATTACATTGAATATCATCTGACTATAGTCTGATTTTTTTTTTTTTTTTTACAATTGACATTTTTAAAGTTATTTTTTGCTAAATTGAGTTTATAAAAGTTTACAATTGAATATATTTATTTTTTCTGAAGGTATTCTCTTCTCTTATTAAGTTTCAATAGAATTTGTTTATGAGAATAACAAATTTTACATTGTTAGCTATAGCAGTTGTCATACAAATCAACTAAGTTGCAAGATGGCTAATATAAACTTTAAGTGTTGCACGGGCAAGGGACTAGTCTTATGAATTTGGGGTCTGATGGCAGTTAACAAAACTGTTACTTGTCTATGTTTTTGATGTCAAGCGGTTAGTATCATCTACCCAAGTTCTTTCTCCTAAAACCTAAAGGAATTTGGCGTATTACCTATATTAACAAAGGATTTCAAGGGAGAAGCCTGGAAAAATCAATTCTTTTGATGAGCAATGTATTATGTGCAGCAATTGCTCAAGATAACCATCTTTACATGTGTAGAGAGACTTCCCATGCCGTAATATTATCACCAATTGCAAGAAGATTATTACTAGAATTCTTTATAGCGCTTTCAAATCTATGCTTTAACGGGGTTTGAAGATGTAGGGTTAGCACGTCGGGATGTTGTTCAAACCTATCCTGAGTTTTGACGGGGTTTTGAAGATTTAGGATAAGTATTGGGATGTTGTTCAAGTCTATCCTGAATTTTAACGGGGTTTAAAGATGTAGGGCAAGTGTTGGGATGTTGTTCAATTCTATCCTAAATTTTAACGGGTTTTAAAGATGTAGGGCAAGTGTTGGGATGTTGTTGGAATGGGAAATTAGGTTTTGGGATGTAAGGATTTGGGGGGGATTTGCACGGTGGATATAGGGGTTTAGAGGAACTAATGAAGAAAAAGGATGGGTTAGGAGGTGAGGGTTTTGGTTGTAGAAATCAGGGTTAATTGTATACTGCGGTGGCAAACCAGGAACGCCGCCGTACGGACGGAGATGGTTCTGATGGTCACCCACTGGGTACTTATGGTTAGGCAACATTTGGTGTCAATGCACCTTACTTCATTGCCAAGACCATCACATTCAGGGTCAGTACAAATCATCTCATCTCATTGCTTTGCTTTGTGATGCATATGTTAATTGTGTTTTAGGAGATAATTTGCTAAAAGTAGACCAGACAGTCCATTACCATGCATAGATTCTGTACCAGTATTGTTCGTTTTAATCGGGAAAGTATGCATCCTTGGTCTAAGTGATGTGAAGAAAAATAATTACTCATAAATTAGTTGAGCACTTTGAATGTTTGGATGCAGAATGTAGCACCATTACCACCTTCAGGAGCATTAGGAAAGTAAGCAGTGGCAATTCGAACTTTCAAACTTTTCAAACTTTTCAAACTTTCATGAGGTATGGTCATGTGAGAGGCGTGTATTATTTTTCAGAATGATACCGCCATGATCAGTTTGGAAATTTTACATATTTGCAACCATCTTTTCGTTGATTACTTAAAGGGATATATGTTGTATGCGATGCATACACACCACAAAGGGAGCGGATTCCAAGAAACAAGCGTCACAAAGCAGCTCAGATCTTTAGCGGTTAAAAGGTCATTGTAGAATCCCATGGCAATTTTTTTCATAACTTACGACATATTCAAGTTTGAACCAGTGACAAGCTTAAGGAAATTCTGTTTTATATGGATGCCATTTGCAACTTGAAGAATTCCCCTTAGGCTCTTACCAGTGAACAAATATGTGGTCTGTAAAATAACTTCCATAGAGGATATATATAGTATGGTTAACTATTGTTTTAAACTCAAAGGGATTGATTTTTACTTTTCATGGTTATCAGAAAATAGGTACGGTATTGAGCAGGAATATACCTTGCTCCAAATTAAATGTGAAGTGGCCTCACTGTTGGCCAATTGGAGGAATCCCCGGCCCTCAGGTAACATTGGTCATATGTTTTGTGATCTCAATATTTATTAACCAGCTCGCTAATGAGTCGGTAACATTTGTAATTTCTTTCTCAAGGTCCGTACTACTGTGCAGCTGGAGCTGAAAAATCCTTTGGAAGAGACATTTTGGATGCTCACTGCAAAGCTTGCTTATATGCGGGGATTAACATTAGTGGCACTAACTGTGCAGCTGGAGCTGAAAAATCCTTTGGAAGAGACATTTTGGATGCTCACTGCAAAGCTTGCTTATATGCGGGGATTAACATTAGTGGCACTAACGGAGAAGTCATGTATAGCCAGGTTTTCACTATTTACTCTTTCATATTCTTTCTTTCACATAACATCACCAGACATATGCTTGAAAGTCCACATATAAAGTGAAAGTTTAGCATTACTATAATTCATCTATTACCAGTCCATGTAATGTAAATTAAAATGGACCTTCGGCAGTCTGGATTTATATTACAGTTGTAAGTTTTGTGCTCTAGATACACTTTTGATATTCTTCATTGATATTAACAGATAAATTTTTTTGATGCAGTGGGAGCATTAAGTCGATCTGGGTGTGGCCATTGAAGGTGGAGACCATGTTTGGGGTTCTAGATACATTCTTGAGGTGTTTCACATATTTAGATTCTGAAGAAGTATATTAGTTTCAATGTAAATTGGAAACTTTAACTTAATACTTTTTATTCTTATGTTATTTCCCTTCTTTAACAACAGCCCATGTTGAATGCAGGAATGCTTACAACAAATACAGAGTGAAGAGAAACTGCTGGCCCAAGGTTCGTGGTCTTGCTATGAATCCAGTAGAGCATCCTCGCGGAGGAGGTAACCACCATCATATTAGACGCATGCCAGCATTTTTCGCAGTGATGCACTCTCCTGGACAAAAGTGTGGTCTCATTGCCTGTTTAGAGAACTGAACTTCTTCATGGACATGCTGCTGCAACTGCTGCGAACACAGATAGAGCTTAGTTCTTGGCAGTTTAAATATTGGTGTGTAGAATGATCAGAATAGGTCTCTTTGTGAACTACAATAAGGTCGTTATTTGAGACAAATATTGAACGTAACAAGACTATTTGATGAGTTACTCTTTGCAGAAGCCAGTTTAAACAAAGTTTTCTTGAATTAGTTCCATTTGCAACTTCTACTGGTGGGAGAAAGCGGAAGTGTTGAATTGCAAGTTCATGACTTTTTTTTTCAGTTGCATTGGTATCTTTATCAGTTTATTGAATGTTTTGTTAGTTTTTAGGTCATAAGCTTACTGCAGGATAATATTTTTTGTGTTTAATGAAATCAATTTTCCATATTTCATAAACGAGATATAAACCTCTGCGTGGGTGAGAAACTAGTAAAAGAATAAAGTAAATTATTGATCAACAGTCCTTGTGTTAAACCTAGTAACATGGACAAGGGAGCGGACATGAAGACGTGGCAATTTCTCAAAACCTAGGACATAAACACATTATTAAATAAAAATCAAATAAATATCTTTATTAAATAAAAATCAAATAAGTATCTGTTCAAATGAATATTTTTATAAACATACATATCAAATGAATATGGCTGTTCAAAAATAAAAAATAATAAGAAAAAAAATATCAAATAAATATGAATTTTTAATAATATTGATAAATTGTTGGTCAACAGAAATTTTGTGAAGCAATAACCATATACAGTAGTGTAAAATCTTTTATGTCCAGTATTTGGGCATTAATATAGAAATTGATATTGTAATACATGCAAGTGATGTCACTGATCCATGGTAGGTTGGCGTGCATCTATGTGTTGGACACGCGTTGTACGTGGACACGTGACTATTTTCAACGTATCCATGCTTCCAACATATATTTTCGGGTTTCGTTTGCACGATGTAATTACGAGTGTTATGAGTTAAGTCATTGATCACTATGACATGTTCAATTAACGTGAGACACTTGACCTGGAAAAAGAAACAAAAGAAAGGAAGATTCCAACTCCCCAATCAGGTAGCAGAGAAAGAAATTAACTGACATTTAAACATCCGAAGATATATTTAAGCTCTCCGTGAATTTTAATTAGTTGACAAAGGAACTGAAAGCCTAAATAATGAATACAAAGGAGGATTTAGAATATTACCTTTTCGAAAAGTAGGGGGACCTCGCGGCAGAATATAAAGGCTTGCATCAACTAAGAAACTTATCTTTGAAATCTGAATACAAGATAAAGCACAACAGTTGATCCTGGAAAATAATCAAACACACAGAAGCTCATCATACATAAGCGTTGGTACCTATCATCCATATGGTCTGCAATACAATTTTGACTAAACAGCAACACTCATCATATAATACCTAGTACATTCTGAGCGGTAATTTTTGAGAGAAAACCAAGAGATGTGTACAACACAGTAGCACGTTCAATGGCAAACACATCTCCCTGGTTCGCCTTCTAAATGAACTCAAGCAAGATGGCATGCGGCATAGCAGGACAATTTCCATCATGTATATTTATGTTGACCAGTGCAGAGATGCTTTGCCAAAATATTTCATATGTTTCATGAACTTCACCAACAATTCCTATGCAATATCCTGATAAAGGAAAAATTAATTGAGTCGGAGGAACTGAATGTGCTATGGATATCAACAATTGGATTCCATATTTCAAAATAAAGGGTGTGAACTACAACGAAAAACCCAATAAAGACATATCATGTTTGACGTTCAGATGGTGTGCAGTGAACAAAATGAAAAAGATATGATAAAACAAGTATGACAATAATGTCTTAGTCTAATAATATGTAGTTTCATAATATTTACCTATGTCAATAAGTAAATTGAGTTGAAGCCGTCTGCGGTAAAATTCCTAAAAAATGGTGATAAAGCATTAAAAAATTTCGATTTCCCTGTTAGTTTATATATATTTGGTACATAAATTTTATTTTTAATTTTTTTCAATTCAATATTATTGTACTAATTATATATTTCGATTCATAGTTGTAATCGAATATTATTATGTAATTATATTTTATCACCAATGAAATTTAGGAATTTATACTCCAAATTCCTTCAACAAATAAAAAAATAGAAGACGTTTTTATATTTACTACATAATGAACCAGTTACAAAATCATGAATGGTCCCTTAAAATTGGGCTAGTCCTGACTGTTAGCGTTATGAATCTGGCTGTTTGAGTGTTAGGACAAATGTTTAAATACAATCTTAATCTGAGTGCTAGTTCCCTCCAGTTTTGTCACCGTCAGCTGTAGGTCATCTTCCCTCTATTTTCTTTCTCTTTTTTTTTGTATAACATTTTTCTCAAGTGTTTAAATACAATCTTAATCTGATTCTTTCCAAAACAAAAAAACAATTATATACCAACGACAAATCAAAAACCTTTTAGTGGAAACGCTAGTAGAGATTACCAGTACCTTCGTCGGACAACAATCACAGAATCCCCAAAAGAAGATTTGAATGTAAATATAAATCATGATGAAATACTATTAGGGTTTACCATTCTATAATTCATGCGTAAGACGATTTTCATGATGAAATCCTACTAAGGTTTACAATTGTAAAAATTATGAGTAGTTTCAGAAAGTTGAAATTAGCAATTAATTCGTTTCAGAATCTTGGTTCAAAGATTTTGAATGGAAGTAGAAACACAATTCGTGAAGGTAATGATCGATTGAATCGATTTATATCTAATAATAATTCATCTCTGATTTCTAATATCTTTAGGGTATCTGGGTGTTCCTTTTCTTCTTTGATTCGTTCAAAAATCTATTCTCAACAAAACCACAAAAGAAATCTATTTCTTAACGGTGGTGGACTAGATTTTTTTGACGTTTTTGAGGGCGACCAAAAACTACTTTGGGGCAATTAATAAAACAAAATAAGGTCATTATGAAGTAATTTTAATACACCCTTTATCCGTATATTTTCTTTAATGACTAATCTGTTCTTGCTTAATTAGTATTAATTTTGATTAATTAGTTAATTAAGTTGGTTTAAGTTAGTGTTAGATGATGAATTTGAGTTTTAGGTTTAGAATAGAAATAGAGAGTGTGTTAGAGAAGAAGAAGAAGAAGAAGAAGAAGAAGAAGAAGAAAAAGAAGAAGAAGAAGAAGAAGAAGTTTGGGGAAATCATATTTTTTCTAAATTCAATCACAAACATGGATGAGTATGAGGAAGAATGTGAGATTGAACATGAAGAACATAATATTGAAGGTTCAAATACGTTTAGATATAACGATTTGGGTTATTTGTTGGATGATCCAAATTATGGTGTGGAAGAAAACCTAGACGATGAATCACATCAAAATGAAGATAATAATGCATCAAACGTATTGTGTTAAGAAGCTCAAAACCCAATTTGTATGTGTTTGTATGTGATCCCAAAGAAAATTTATTTTTGCATGCATTTAATGCCATGGACGTCCCACAATCGGTAGTTTATGGAGTACCATAAAATATCGATTATACTTCTGTCCCAAAATAGTTGAATAATCGGTAGTCTCGTGAAGATTACTTACTACCGATTATACAAAATCCCCAAATTGATTTTATTTTTTAATTTCTTTTTGCATAATCAGTAGCTTAGGAATACTTATTGACTACCAATTATGTTATTCGCCCCAAATTGAATTTTTTTGAATTTCTGTTTGCATAATCGGTAGTTTAGGAGAACTTATTATCTACCGATTATGTCAGTCGCCCCAAAACTGAATTTCTACAAACCTACAAATTTTTTATTTTGCAAACTTTATAATCTGTAGTTAATGTCATATAGTTACCTACCGATTATATGTGTACAGGACTTGACTTGATTTCTTCCTACAATCGGTAGTTTAGGAATACATATTACCTACCGATTATAGATAATCGGTATCACGGGGATATTATTAATTACCTATTGTTGGTAATCGGTAGTAAGTGAACATAATTAACTACCGATTATCATTATCTAACTCATTGCTATTTTACGTAGCTTATTGAATGGCTTAATCATGTTTCATACGAGGGTCCTGATACTTCCCTACACTATGCAAATAATTTGGTACGCTATCTACCCACTCTTAAGTTATATGCGCATTAAGACATTTGGAAGTAAGCCGGAGGCAAAGTAATGGCTTATCAACAAGGCAAAAGAGAAGATGTGCGTTGTAGTTCAGAACAATTGCGTGAAAGTTGATCGATTTGAAATGATTTGTGAGAGAGGTGGCGAGCGAAAGAGTCATATGGGAAAGAATTATAAATACCCAAAGAAGACGGAGAGGATATACCGAGGTAATTCAAAGAAGATTGGATGCCCATTTAAGATGATCTTCCATAAGCCCGAAGGTAAGAAAGGAAAAGTATGGAAAATGTTTAGAGTTACTAATGGTCGTCACAACCACGAAGATCCGGAAAATCTTGTTGGGCATGTAATGGTTGCCAAGTTAAAACCAAAGGAAATGGAGATGGTGAAGTCTATGAGGACCATATTGAAAGCGAGTGCAATCCTATCTATGATAAAGGCGGACGACCCCAACAACTTGTCTTTGTTGTTTATAATTTATTCGGCGGTAGCAACAATCATAAGGACGTAATGGGATGGTCGAATGGTTATGCAACAATCAGAGTGGTTAGCCGAGAAACACAATTACACGTTGAGAAAAGAAGAAATGGATGGTAAGGTGATTCGTATTTTCTTGGCACATCCGAAGATGATCCAATTGGCTCAATGCTTTCATCAAATTTTGTTGATAGATGCTACTTACAAGACAAACAGGTACAACATGCCGTTGTTGAACATCGCTTGCCACACTTCGGACAAATGCACACTTACCGTGGCTTGGGGTTTAATGGATGCTGAGAACGATGTGAGTTTTATTTGGATGTTGCAAATATTAAGGTCGATTTATAATGGTGAGCATTTTCCAAGGGTTATTATAACGGATAAAGATACATCCTTGATAAATGCAATAAAGGTAGTGTTTCCGGAAGCCCATAATTTGCTTTGTACGTGGCACATTCAACGCAACATCAAATCCAATTGTAGACATCATATTCAAGCTAAAAAACGAAATAAAGGTACGAAGAGGTCGAAGGAAGAGGATGAACGTATTAGTAAACTAACCGTGGAAGAACGAGAAGAAGAGAAAAGGTTGGCCGATGAAAAGTGGGTCGAGGATGTAATAAAGTGGTCTTTATTTCTAAAAGCATGAGATAAGATAGTTTGGTCGATGATGGAGGAAGTTTATGAATACAACTTGAAGAACTTTGAGGATGAATGGGGAAAGAATTATCCCAAACCAGTTAAGTATTGTAAATCACAATGGTTGGGACCGCATAAGGATAAGTTTGTGTTTGCATGGACATATGAATATCGTAACTTCAAGAACGAGGCAACAAGCATTGCAGAGGGGTCCCATGGCCGATTAAAGAAAATATTAGTCGGTAGCCAAAATGGGATCGTATCGGTCCAAGAAGCAATCCATGAGTTCACCGATCGTGAACTCACTAAGATTTATGGTTTAATGGAAAAAAGTCGGCGTAGATTCCCTTTAGTACATTTAAAACATAAAAGATCTTCTAAGGGGTATAGTTTACAAAGTTTCTTGGTGGGCAATAAATTTCATGATAAAACAATTGGAGTTGTACAGAGATCACGATGATGAGACTACGGTTTGCAACTGCAAGACGATGATAGGTATTGGACTCCCGTGTCGTCACATGCTTGGAAGGTATATTGAAGTGATTGACATTAATGATATTCATCCCTTTTGGAAGTAATTAACTTTCACTCCAAGCACCCCGGCGGTTGATGGTGCGTCGTTCGTGGAGACGGAAATATTTGCACGAATACTCGAGCGTTACTCTACGTCAAATGGGGCACAAAAGAAAATATTGATTCACTATTTAGAGGAAGCTCTTCACCCATGTCAAAAGGTTGTTCAGGAACCAATGAAAGGAAAGGCGATTGGTAGGCCGAATACCGAAAAACCGAGGTCAATTCAAAGAAAAGAGTTGAAGGAATGGTTATCTAGTCATTGTGACCTTTCTAGGCATGAACATACTGAAGCTGAGTATGAAGATTTTCCGGCTCCAGAGAAAATGGGTCGTCCAAGGAAGGATCAAGGTGGACCAAGCTCACGACAAGTCAAAGCTAAGGTCTCTACGTTTCCTTCCCAACTAAGTCAAACCCAACCTAAACACGATGAGTATTTGGAAGAACTCCTTCGACTCATTATACCATTTGTTTTGTCCACCGACGATGTCGATGGGGATGGCAATTATGGTTTCCACGTTGCTACACAATAAATAGGAGACTTTAGTGAGGCGGTTACCGAGAATATCACCCAATGTCAATATTTAAGAAATAAGATGACCGCACAATTAATGGAGGATAAAGATTTTTATATTGAAATGATGAGAGAAGGAGATAGACATGGCAGAGAACAAGAACTCAAATAGTTATATGCTCGTGTAAAATGCCGAAACGGATTGGAGACGATCGGATCTAGGTATTGGATAGTAATGCCGATATGTGGGTATCTTTTAACGGATGTATTGAACTGCGTGGTATATTTTTTCTGTCTTCCTTCATCAGGAGTGAATGTCACATTTACACCCACAAGGACGGTGTGTGATGAGTCGGTCAAGGATAGACGAATCATTATGGCATGGGTTAATGGCAATCATTTTATTGGTTTAAGTTTAACAGATGATTGTCCATTACCTCCATTGAGTAGGTGGTCGGATTACTTCCCAACTAACCATTGTAAGGAGTGGTTGAAGCAATACGGGTCCAACATGAAGCGTTGGGATCGTTTAACAAGCTCAGTAAAGGACACAATTCATTTGATCTCGGATGGTGAATAGTTGATTTTGAACATAAATGTATAGACATATATTAATGCAATGTTTTGTGATCGTTAACAAAAAAAAATTCATTTTTTGCATGCATTTAATTCCATGGACGTATCATAATCGGTAGATAATGGAGTAATATATCTACGATTATGAAAGTTGTCCCAAATTGGAAATAATTTTTTCAAAATTCCTGAACACTCATAATCGGTAGTTTAATTTTTTTTTAAACTACCGATTATGAAAGTTTCCCCAAATTGGAAATCGCAAAAATTTCAAAATTCCAACATGCTGAACATGCATAATCGGTAGTTTATTTTTTTTTTAAACTACCGATTATGAAAGTTGCCCCAAATTGGAAATCGCAAAAAATTTCAAAATTTTAACATGCTGAACACTCATAATCGGTAGTTTAATTTTTTTTATACTACCGATTGTGAAAGTTGCCTGATAGACACATTTTAGTGTCTAAATTACACCTTAATTTCTAGTGAGTTAGTATTCGATTTTGTGTCTATTACGTGTTTTTATGCTTTTGTAGGTACATTTGAAGAATAAAGATTTGTGAAAAAATTGGCTCAAAAAGTGATAAAGGCACCCAAGGACAAGTGTTATTGGCACCCTAGAAATGGATAAGGGGCACCCTCGAGTCAACTCGGTCAAAATCGGGTCAAACCCGAGTCAAATCGGTCAACCCGAGTTGACCGAGTCAATCACCGATTCAACTCATCGGACGAAAATGCTGTACTCAACTGTGAACGTTAATTCATGATAAAACTTGGTTATTGTGCTCTCAAATTGATACACAAGCTAGAAGAGTTCAACACAAGACTAAACACGCCAAGAAACAGCAATTTTAGCCGGAAAAATAGCCCCAAATCCGAATTTGGCCGGAAAAAGGGAGTTAGACTTTGATTCGGATTTGGGAAGATTTGTATGTGTTTTAAAGAGTTCTATTAGGTTTAGAAGACTCACAAGGATCCCTAGAGTCTACATATACCAAGAGAAGCCAAGAAGAAGGGGGAGAATAGCTTAGAATTGAAGTTTCGGAGTCGCCGGAATTGTGGCCGGAATACTCACAATCCGGCCAACTGCTGCTGCACCGGTCACCGCCGGTGACCGTGTTCTTCAACTGGTCGCAGCCGAAGAAGAAGACACAGCAACACTTTTAAGTGTTGCTGTTCTGTTGCCTATAGTTTTGAGTTTCCTTTCCCTTTTCAATTGCCTTAGCCTTTTGTAACGGCTGAACCTTGTTCTGTAACACTTATAAACGCGTCTGTTCAGCTGTTGCACTATTATTCAACCTTGTAATTGATATTTTGAGCAATGAAAAGATCTTTTGAGCAAGTTTTCTTCTCCATGGGCTAAGTTTATTTACTGGGATGATGGAGGAGGTTTTTCTCTCAATTTTATGTGGTAAGTCTATTTTTAATTAATTATTTATAATTCTTTTATTATTATTTGCATGGATTTAAATTAGAAAAAAATGGTTTTTATTAAATAGTTGTGTTCTCTTTTGATGGGTCATGCGTAGTTAATTACTCTTGATGTCTCATGCTTAGGATTTACAATTATTCTTTTAGGAAACATATTTTTGGCAAACTTGAATTAAATTGTTAAAAAGAATTACATGATTAATCACATAGATTGTTAGAAATAACTGAACCCTGATTCCTAGTTTTCTCCATATTTTCTAAAAATATTCTCTAGTTTATTTTCCTGATTTTTATTAGTTTAGATTAAATTTAATATTTTCTAAAATCATTACCTTCACAAGTTCGAGTAACGAACCTTTATTTACCACTTATAAAACCACATCATTGCCCTAAATTGGAAATCGCAGAAATTTTCAAAATTCCAATGCTGAACATGCATGATCGGTAGTTTATTTTTTTTTTAAACTACCGATTATGAAAGTTGCCCCAAATTGGAAAACGCATTTTTTTCAAAATTCCAACATGCTGAACATGCATAATCAGTAGTTTAATTTTTTTTAAACTACCGATTATGATAGTTGCACCAAATTGGAAATCGCAAATATTTTGAAATTTCCAACATGCTGAACATGCATAATCGGTAGTTTAATTTTTTTTTAAACTACCGATTATGATAGTTGCACCAAGTTAGTGAAAGCGTATTTAAGTATTTTTACATACCACTAGGGTATCCCATAGCCACATCTATGGGATGGGTTTAAAAAAGTCTCCCCAAATTAGTTTTTGGTCGCCCTAAAAAACGCCAGGTAGATTTTACTATGCAGATTGAAATCAAAATAAACATTTTAAACCAAGAGGTTCCAAGAAGAGATGGTTTGAAAATCCTAGGATACCGGTAGTAGTTTTAATCATTCGAATTGTTGTTACTGTATATGCTTGGAACTGTGAAATAATCCCTCTTACAAACAAAACTCATTTTGTATTTTTATCTAGAGATTTAGAGAGAAAAATGGGAGAAGATATTTTTGAAGAAATAAAGTTAACATACCAAGAGAAGATACTTCCAGCAATGCATCCTGTAATTGTTCAAGTTAGATTCATAGCAAAAGGTATTACCGAAGCATTAGAAAGAGGTATTAGGCATAAACATGTATGGAGTGCTGGGTGCTACAATTACAAATGAAGAAAATTAAATAAGCAAAAGTTGTTGATACTTAGTTCTTTAATGGAAGTGATTTGTTACAACGGACGAGTTCCGTATATCTCCGCAACAACAGCATGGAATGTAGCAAAAACTTTGAAAAACAGAGTGAGTCACGTGTTCAACACGCCGTCCTTAAGACATTAGCGTCCGACTACACCCAAAAGTGATGCTATAGCCTCTATATGGCGGATGCCTCCAGGATAAAACACCCTACTACACCTACTACTAGTATATGCAGTAGATGCTCAACTTGAGCTTGACAACTCCGAAGAAACCCTTAAGAAAAATTTCAAAAACTTGAGAAAGATAATAAAAATGATTATTCTTTTGGTCTCTTCAAAAATATTGAGAAACCCTTTTTCCTTGGATTGTCTTTATAGGTTGAGAAAAACTTTCTTATATAATAAACTAGTACAACTTAAAAAGAGGGATCTCCCGATGTGGGACTAATAAGTTTATATAGTCTCTTAAATCAACTTCAGATTGAAAACTCCCCGATGTGGGACTAATAACTTTAATATATATTGTTTTCCAACAATCCTCACATGAATAAAAACCTTAGTAAAACATGAAAAATACAAATAGATCTTGGTAAATCAATATCCAATCCCACGATCCGATCGAACTGACTGAACAAACAGAAAGACTGTGCGCGTTGAAGTTATACTAGCCATTTCAACATCGTCTCCCTCACACAAAAGTGTGTTGACCGCATGGTCATACTATTGATTGCATTAATCATAATAGTATAAAGATCTTCCATCTTTAGTTTCTCATAGTGGGACTAAAGGTTCGTTCACCAAAGTGAAAATAAGCCAATGATCCCTTAGTAACCTTTAGGTCTTAAATATCAGTAATACCAAGACCATAAAAAACAACATAAAACTCATTTTATCAAAATGAATTAAACCTCGGTAAAAAAAAAAATCACATAAAACACAGGAAATACCATTCTATGAGGTCTTGAACTTTTGCTTAGTTATAGATTATCGGAACTACTTGTTAGAGACAGTGAACGCGATATCTTGAACTTCTAGCGTTTGGTGTAATTCTCGATAACAACCACGCATGATATCTCCAAGGTTGCTTCCAAGCTCGTACAGTTCTTAATTCACTAATATAGATTAAAGTATAGTAATAAGAACAAGTTCGTTCCCGGAGAGAGGCAGGTGATTGTTAATTACTTTCGATTACTTATGTAAACTGGGGGTTTTTGGTTATGATTATAACTAAATTATGCTAAAACAAATTGATTAAAACGAATATCAGAGATAAAGAGCATTGGTTAGAGAGTTCATCTTCCATCTTCCAACATGTTATCAACCAAATCATACTCAACATTCATGCACTCTCAATATCAATAACCCTAAAGCATCCTATCACAGGCTTACTCCGGAAAAACTCCCATTATCATTAAAGGCGCAAGAGCCACTCTTTGAATCCTTTTCAATGAATAAATTGGAGCAAGAGCCACTCAAGTTTAACCCAATGAAAGCAATGGTCTTTCTGAGTTGAGTTTATTCTAAGCAATTCGGCGCAAGAGCCACTCGGATTTAACCTAGGTCACGCTTCTACACATAATTGCATGGTAACATCCCGTTATTAACAACTATGTTATGCTACTTGTAACAAGGATCTTTCGACAATTCCGGATCTCAAACCCTATTTTATCTATAGATGTCAATGCACGCTCATCTAATTCGCGACTTAAACAAACAACCAATCCATCATACAAGGCGTTATAAACGGTAGAACATAAGCGATATTGAAGAGATTATGAACATATGAGAATGAATACTTCAATTATTAAACATGTTTTCCAAATTAGGAATACATCTCTAACCAATAAGAAAAGTTTAGTTCATCATGGATTTCTCAAAATCCATGGAAAATAATCAAGAAAACAAGTAAAGCAAACCCTAGAAATCATTATGATCAATCGCAACTCCAAGCCCTAGCTTCTTGTTCTCCTTGTGTTCTCAAGTCTCCAAAAGTGTCCCAAGCTCTCTTTTTAGGGTTATGGAAGTCTTCTTATATAGTCTCCATAATATCTAGGTGTTAGAGTCCTAATGGGACCATGATACCTTGATTTGGAAGTCAAAAACGTGTCTTAGAAGTGCCTCTCGTCGAGTCATAATCGGTAGGCAAGACCCCCTCCTTAACTAACGATTGTAAGGGATCAAAATATAACTTTCCTGTACCCAAAACGTGCCATAATCGGTAGAATCGCTTTCCGTGTAAACTACCGATTGTTGGAGCTCAAAAACGAAGTTTTCCTGTACCCGAAATCGCTTATAATCGGTAGGTTATTTTCCCTTGTAAACTCCCGATTGTGATGCTGAGTGTTTCATTATTTTCTTTCGGCTATTTTGCTCATAACTTCCTCATACGAACTCCAAAGGGCCTCATTCTTTTTGCGTTGGCTTCGTCTTCTCGTTCTCTTCAAAATGGTATTAAGAACTCCTAGATTTTAATAAGTTGAATTCGGTCTTTGGCCTTTTTCCATTGGCAGAACTTAACTTCCTTGTTCATTTCGTGTCGTAATGAACTCCTTTCTTCTTCTTTGGTTGAATACACTTCAAAACTCCTAATAAACTCATAAACAAACAAAATCAAAGCATAATGATATGAAAACTAACAAGAAATCAATGAATTATAGTATCCAAATAATGCAAATAATGCACCAATCAAATTCCCCTACACTTGCCTTTTGCTAGTCCTCGAGCAAACTATAAATATAAACTAACCTAAACTACAACAACTCCATTTCGTTGAGGATACGGTTACACTTAGCATGTGTAACAAGTCTTTAAACCCCTAGGTGTCCCTAGTAGACGAGTTATAGTCTCGTGAGGGTTTACAAGAGGTATACCCACAAAACCTAATTTCTAACTTTCAAATATTCCAGAGCACCTGCATCCAAAGAGCTACGAAGACTTAAAGTTTCTGCACACTAACAATAAGAAGTTAGAAGTATAAAGAACATTATTCTCATGCTTAACCCTTGAGTTAGGAGAAAACCACCATATAAAAAAATCCAGGTTCGAGAGCGACCAAATGTTTCTGCCTCACCAACAATATTTTATGTATTTGACACTCAAAAGACGCACTTTATGGTCCTCACATATGTGCAGACAGGAATGAAGATAGAAATCTTGCACATGTTGAATGGTGGGAAGGAAAGGTAACCTTCTGAATCATATGAATATGTTATCCCATAGAACGTGGGACTAAAAAGAACCCCTTTTTGTTTTTCTAGTGACCTCTAATAAAGGAAATCAACCACTATGCAGGGATGAGAATGCTTACTTACCTTCTCACCCGATCGGCAATCAACACCACTCTCACAATATCCAATAGAAACGTCTTCGGTCTTCCACTGTTGATGATGAACTCTTGAGCTTCGTAGAACCTTGACAATTTGTAACTCTTTTTCTCAATTTCTTGTTGTTTGAAACTTCTTTATAGATTTCTTCTTCCCCACAGCCTTATTGAATGAATACAAAAGAAAATATACAATAAAGCAATGCTAATCATTTTTTTTTATTTAAAATATAGACTGGAAAATAAATGATGAAATTACTACGACCGTGGGATAAAGACATTACCACTTGATTCTTCACGACTTGTATTGCCTTGATATCATGAACTTCACTAACTCACATCTTTTGATTTCTTTCGCTTTTGTACATAAATCTTCAACATGTATGTATAATTCTGCTAATTGTATTGTTGCTTTACATGAATATGAAATTTGCTATTTCTCGTACTATTGCTTATAAACCTTGACAGTCTTCAACTTTCCTTCAAATTTTTGATGTTCCGCTTGTTGATGATGATATGTTTCTATGGACCTGTTGTTGTCGAGGGAATGGTGCCAACTGCAAACAAGACTACAAGATAGAGTTAGCAATTCTGATGGCACCCTCACGATTGATAGAAATAACACTCAAGAGATCAAAAAGTAGTGCTGAAATTGGTGCGAGGTTAGGTAGCTCATCATTCTACCCGGAATTTGCGCAGATGAAACCCTCTAAACGGACAATTGAAGGTTTGGTGCCTCACTCATGGGTATTGAATGATCAACTCTTCTAATACTGTATTCTCTATCGGCAGTGTAAGTCCATTTTTGTCAGCTCTAGCCTCTCAACAACTAAGCACTCCGAATATAGTTCTCTTATAACTCCCCCACACTTAAACTTTACATTGTCCTCAATGTAAAATCAAGATGGAAAATCCTAACATGATATGAAAAAAAATCAAAAGAGAAAGATATAAATAAAAAAACAATGGGTTGCCTCCCATTTAGTGCTTAGTTTAACGTCTTCATCCCGACTTAGCATTCCTTGCTACTCCTCCAGAGGGAGTGCATCTACTAAATTGATATCTACCCTCTCAGGTTCAAACGGTTCATAATAGGGCTTCAAACGATGCCCATTCACTTTAAGCTCCTTCCCTGTTAACAAGCTACGAATCTCCACTGCACCATGAATAAAAACGTTAGACACAATAAAGGGTCCTATGTAACGAGACTTCAATTTTTCAAGAAATAAATGAAGGCGAGAATTAAACAAGAGAACTTTCTGTCCAACAATAAACTGTTTTCTAGAAATCCTACTATCATGAAAAGCATTTGTTTTCTCCTTGTAGATTCGTGAACTTTCATATGCATCATTACAAATCTCTTCCAGTTCACTCAATTGAAGCTTCCTTTGTTTACCATCCCCATCCATCTTCATGTTGCACTGTTGAATAGCCCAAAAATCCTTATGCTCGATTTCAATAGGAAGATGACAAGGTTTATCGTACACAAGTCTATATGGGGAAATCCCAATAGAAGTCTTGTATGCTGTTCGGTATGCCCATAGTGCATCATTGAGACGTAAACTCCAATACTTCCTTGATGGATTCACTGTTTTCTCTAGGATGGACTTCACCTCTCGATTAGAGACTTCAGCTTGCCCGTTTTTTGTGGATGATACGTTGTAGCAATCTTGTGAGATATGTTATACTTTTTCAACAAATTCTGGAAAAACTTGTTTCGAAAGTGTGATCCCCCTTTGCTGATTATGGCTCTTGGAATTCTAAACCTTGCAAAAATATGTTCTTTAACAAATCTGTAACCACTTTAGAATCATTAGTAAAGGTGGCTTTAACTTCCACCCATTTCGAGACATAATCAACAACGAGTAAGATGTAGAATTTACCAAAAGAATTAACAAAAGGACCCATAAAATCAATGCCCCATACATCAAAAATTTCAACGAAAAGAATAAACTTTTGTGGCATTTGATTTTGAGCACCTAGATTGCCCGTTCTTTGACACCTATCACAAGTTGTGCAAAAGACATACGCATCTTTAAATAAAGTAGGCCAATAGAACCCACTTTCAAGTACCTTCAAAGTAGTTCTCTTTGCCACAAAGTGTCCTCCATAAGCATATGAATGGCAAAAAGACACGATAGAATTGTATTCAGATTCGGGTACGCACCTCCGCATAACTTGGCCTGAACAATGTTTCTACAGGCATGGATCATCCCATATATATTGATTCGCTATCTTTTTAAGTTTGCCTCTCTCAGCACGAGACAAATTTCTTGGGATTTGTTTAGACACTAGGTAATTCACAATATCCGCATACCATGGTTCTGAAACTGTAACTAAGAAGAGTTGCTCATCTGGAAAGCTTTCACATAACGGGATAGCTTCTTCATATACAATCAGACGACTCAAGTGATCCGCAAAGGTATTCTCAATTCCTTTCTTGTCTTTAATTTCGAGATCAAACTCTTATAGGAGTAGTATCCATCGAATGAGCCTTGGTTTCGCCTCCTTCTTTGTAATTAAGTACCTAAGTGCTGCATGATCAGAAAACACAACAACTTTCATACCAAGTAAATAAGAACGAAATTTATCCAATACAAAAACGATTGCTAACAACTCCTTTTCCGTGGTCGTGTAGTTTTGTTGGGACTCATTCAACGTTCTTGAAGCATAAATAAATGGCATGAGGTAGTTTCCCAGTACGCTGGCCTGAAACTGCACCGATTGCATAGTCACTGGCATCACACATTAGCTCAAATGGATTGCTCCAATCCGGTGGTTTAATGATAGGGGTTGTTATCAAAAGTTCTTTCAAACGGTTGAATGCCGCCAAACACTTCTCATAAAAGTTGAAAACCACGTCCTTTTGTGATGCAACCTTGGAAAAATCTTTGATAAACCAACGATAAAATCTTGCATGACCAAGAAAAGCACGAATCTCCCTCGCCGTAGTGGGAGGGGTAAGAGGATGAATAAGATCGATCTTAGCTTTATCAACTTCCAAGCCTTTAGAAGATATAATATGGCCTAAAACAATGCCATGAGTTACCATAAAATGGCACTTCTCCCAATTTAGCACAAGATTAGTTTCAACACATCGGTTAAGAATCAATGTAAAGTTATCCAAGCGCAAGTCAAAAGAATCACCATACACACTGAAATCATCCATAAAAAAATCGATAATGTTTTCAACGTAATCTGAAAAAATACTTACCATACACCTTTGGAAGGTATGCAAATGTTCCAAAAGGACAAGTAAAAGTGGTATTCTCTTGATCCTCCTGTGCTATAGCAATTTGATTGTAACCTGAATAACCATCAATAAAACAGTAATACGAGTGTCCTGACAATCTTTCCAACATCTGATCCATAAAAGGTAAAGGAAAGTGATCTTTTCTAGTGGTTGCATTAAGCTTTCGATAATCAATACAAACTCTCCAACCGATTTGCACTCGAGTTGCAACAAGTTCATTGTCTTTATTCTGCACCACTGTAACGCCTGACTTATTTGGTACAACTTGTACCGGGCTCACCCACTTGCTATCAGAAATGGGGTAGATAACTCCCACATCTAATAACTTAAGTATCTCTTTCTTTACTACTTCCATCATTGGAGGATTCAAACGATGTTGATCTTCCCTTGTAGGCTTTGTTCCCTCCTCAAGTAGTATTTTATGCATACACGTAGAAGGGATTATTCCCTTGATATCAGCAATTGTCCATCCTATGGCCGTTTTATACTCCTTCAACACCCGAAGAAGTCTTTGTTCCTGTAATTCAGTTAGTTATTTAGAAACTATTACCGACAACTCCTCATTATCACCCAAATAAATGTATTTTAGGTGATCAGGAAGAAGCTTAAGTTCTAGTTTAGGCGACTGCAAGACAGATGGCAACAATTTTTCATTAGTGCATGGTAAAGAGATAAATGAAATATCATGAATTTGTGGGCATTGTTGTAACGAATTAAGTTCACAAATAGCTTCCTCAAATTCATCCCCTATTTTAAGCTCGGTTCTTGGATCTGTAAGATATTTAAAACCCACAATCCTCGTGATAATAGTCTCTAATGGATCATTACTCCCCAAATTAAACATCTGTTGAGCTAAAGAGTCAATAACATCAACAGAGAAACAAAAATGGACGTCACTAGGATATCGCATCTCCTCATAAATGTTGAAGCGTATTATTTCTCCATCAAATTCCATTGTTAATGTCCCACTATAGACGTCAATTTTTGTTCTTGCCGTTCGCATGAATGGACGTCCCAATAACAACGGTATAGACGAATCAGTTGATCCATCTGTCATCTCCAGTACACAGAAATCTGTTTGAAAGACTAGCTGATTAACCTGCACAAGCACATCTTCAACAATACCTCTAGGGTATACATTAGAACGGTAAACTAGTTGTAAAACAATTCCAGTTTCTTTGAAAGGTCCTAAATTAAGAGATTCATATATAGATGTAGGCATAACATTTACTGATGCTCTTAAATCAAGCATAGCCTTATTAAATGTCGTGTTACCAATACAAACTTACACAGAAGAACCTTTTTAGAATTATAAACAAGTTACAATTTATATTAATTCATTTTATGAACTAAATGGCCCAAGCCATTGTTTTGTTGACCAGTGGTCAACTTGTCAGGATGGTCGGACACCAGCCAATACTGTCCAGTGACAGTCTTCCGGGTAGCCGTCCGTAGACGGGATCCAATTAAGGCCTGACAAATCCTAATAAAATATTTTTAACATCATTTCAAATCATAGAAATAAGATCTGTAATTGAATATACTCTACTATTTGTATGGACGTAACCATCATCGTTAAAGTATAAATAAACATTGTTGCGCGTGAGACTAGTTTACGAAACAGAAGACAAAACCAATCAATCCATATAAATCAGTAGTAAGATGTCAAAGATGGTTAATGATTTAAAGATAGTAAGATCAGTATACAACAGTGTCAATAAAAATAAGTAAATTAAGATACAGACAAAGATACATTCAATGGAGAAAGTCAGTTGATACAAATTTGATAAAACATGGGAAAATGTCACATTTTACACAAATATGGATATTCAAAGAAAACACCGAGCCACAGAGTCGATAATTTAAACAAGAAAAACATGGCATAAGATTGACAATCAAAATAGAAACCATCCAAATGGTAACCCATACAAGGAAACGCAAGTTAAGAAAAAGGTATTCACAAAGAAAATGGGAAGTACCCACTAAATATTTTTGGCACCAAGTTAAAATAAATATCGACAAGCAGAGCTTTAGTTTTCAAACCAAAATAGGTATAGAGGTACTGAAACAAATAGGACAAATGGTGAATCCAATGGAAATAAGATTAACAACCAGGTTAAGCATAACAAGATTGGTTTAAGTTGGTGAAACAAAACAGTAAGAATAGATAGATTTCATAGCATGAACACGAAAAGCATCTAACTGTTTTTCTCTTTGGATTTTGAAAATAATTAACGCTAGTACCTAAATGAAAATGGTTTTCATAAAAGTCTCATAAAACAGGACCAAACCTTAGCATTTTAGAAACTAGAGAAGGCCTCATTTTATGTAAAACTTATTAGGAAAAATAAGGAATTTGAACACTCAAAGAACAAAAGATGTAAAGCATAAAACATGAGCAAAACATTTCTGATGTTAGTTTGGACAGTCAGTGTTTAGTAATTTGTGTAGGTTTCGTTACATAATGAAAATGAGTGATTCTTAGTTCATTTGAAACTAGAAAGGATAAGATGACATATAAAAATTATAAGAAAATACAGTAAGGCTTATAACTATATTCAAAAAAATCATCAAAAACAGGATAGGAATCCCGTTTCCAGAAAATGCAGTTTCGGCAGTTTGAAATAAAAAATTCATATAAAAATCATTTCACAATGGAATTCAGAGATTTTGGTCTTGATTTAAAGCTAACAGACTCATATTTAACATAAAAATGATAAGAAAAGGTAATGAGGTGCATAGGTGTGTCCAAAAAGTCTCGACAAAACAGGACAAAAATCACGTTCAGAAGTTTTTCAGAAATTTCAGTTTACAAACATGTTCATAAGATGGTTTCCAAGAAAAATTGATTAGGGGTGTTTTCAAATGCTTATTTAATGAAAATGCAAGGAATTTAAACAAAGGACCAAGATCATTTTATATAAAGTGTAGGTTGCAGTGCAGGTTTCAAAATGTTGCTCATAGAGTCATTTCTGCAAACAAGTCATGAGAATATCTTAGAAATTCAATGCAAGGCTCAATTTAAGTATGAAACCCAAACTTAGAAGGTTGTCAAACATTTTCTTACTCTTCCAAAACCCATTTAAAATCATCAATTATACACAGATTCATTTTACATAGTTAACAGAGAAATAAAAGATTTATCCAAGTTCAAAGGGAATCAATGATTAAATCATAAGAAAAGTTTAGGGATGAAATTTGACAAATTCAAACTGTGAAAGTGAAACACAACTAAAATTAATGCATTTCAAATTGGGTTCAACATTTAACACAGTTTAAGAGAAATCAAAGCATATACAGTTCAAAAACATGGTTAACACAGAGAGTGGGATTTTAAAACAACAAGGCTCATAATTGTATATAGTTTCAAAAACAGAACAGTGAAAAGAAAACCCTTTCAATTTATCACTTTTGGTTGGCATGAATAGCATAGGTTAGGAAGATATCAAGCAACATCAGAACATCAATGAAGAATTGAGATGGAAACACACATTCATATCAAATTAGGGCTGGAAGGGTTAGTACAAAAAATTTAAAATCAAGAGAAGAAAATCCCTACCTCTGTAGAAGGAAAAATCAAATAGAAGAGATGATGGGTACACAGGAGCTCAGCATCAATTCCACAGAGTTCACAGATTCAAATAGAATGGAAAACCTAAATAGATTGTAAGAGAAATCACCCATGCAAATTAGGGCAGAGATGAATCAGAAATGGAAATGAAGAGAAAAGAAAAGAAAGCAACCCTTACCTCTTCAGATTGAGATTGGAGATGGGTTGGAATCAATTCCGGTCTTGCATGCTCCTATTCTCCCTTTGTTCGCGATTGATTTTAGGAAAGAAGAAGAGAAAGATGTTTCTCTTTTGGTTCTGTGAGGACAAGAATTAGAGCTGAATAAACAAGAAAGACCACCAATTACAGGTTTATGTAATGAAGAAGATGAAGATGATGGAGATGATGAACAACAACGAGAATTCATATGAATCAGAATTAGAATGGGAATTAATTGAACATGGATGAGAAACAACACTACTTGGTAGACTTGCATATAGTGCAATCGTTGGTACAGCCATCATCAATAAAAATCCAACCTTTTTTTGAACCCTTTAACCAAATCCCAATCACAGATCGGAACCCCTAACCTTTGAGAGATTTAAAACATATAAAACCCAGATTTAAAATACCTAAGAGTAAATGAAAATCCCCTTTTCTTTTACCCTAGCCTAACAACAAAGTTGTTTTGTGTTGATTGAAGCAAACCCAGATTTTAGTAAGAGAAAAAACCAAGAGAATAGAGATGGGATTTGCCTGATTTTTTTTGGTGAGAAATTTTGAGATGCGGTTTGTCTGGTATTTTTGAGTGAGAAATCTTCGTGATAAGAGGGAGGAGGCCCACTACTAAAATTAACTAAGAACTAAAACTAACAATTGAGAATGTTTTATAATAAATTATATCTATAGCAGCAGTTTTGGATCAAAACTGTCATCTATAGCTATACACTTCTATAACAGTTTTTATATAAAACTGTTGCTATAGCCTAAGAATCGTAACAGTTTATAACTGTTATTGTACATCAATATACACTAACAGTTTTCTACAAAAACTGTCATGGTATAATTATTAAGTAACAGTTAATAAACTGTCACGATTTTGTACCATTATTAGTGTGAGTTTTTATAAGAAACTGTCGCGTATATCTCGTAGCTTATTCTTTTGTGACAGGTATTTCTTGAACTGTCATGATTAAGAATTTTGAACTGTCACGGAAGCCCAAATTTGTACTAGTGTTATCAAATTCATTAGTGTCACATCACTAGTATTCATCATCATGACATAACAATATTGCTAGGTCATTGACTTATAGCTTGGTTCAAGTCAAGTATATGTAGGTGTAATCAGTTTGTACCATTACCCCCTAGCGCTAACCAAACCCTTAAGGTTTTTCCACCTTTGACTAACCATTTAAGTATACTGCCTCAACATCCATCTAATGTAGCATACTGACAATAATGGCAAACAATTCCGGGCGTAGTAATTTTAATGTCATGTGAGTATGTTCCAAGAGATCACAAGTTTATTCTCTAACAACAATTTCACAAAGTCAAGTCTCTATATGACTTATTCTATCTCGTGTGAGAACCCGACCTTAGAAAACTGTTGTCGAGAACTCAACATCCTCAACAATAAAATTTATTTTATTCAACCGTTGTTAACTTCAGAACTTACAAGTTATCATACTATAGTTATGGTGATCATATGCAATGATTTGCTAAAGAAGTTGACTCTTCATTCTCACCTTAGACCCCCACAATTGAGGTCTACATGGTAGGACAAATATAATTCTAGGGTCTTCTATAAATCTGCTTGATAAATCAAACAAACACTTGTCTCCATGTTATACCCCCGTAGTTGAGGCATAAGGTCTCCCCCACAGTTATCTGGATTTATCAACATAAGAAACTATAATTATGTGTCCTTTAGGTTGTATCTAACTAAGACACACCGCAAAACCAGATTATGGTACTCTATACCAACATTATGATTTAACATGCTCACGTATTCATTCTCAATTCATTGACGATTTTCACTCTTATCTACTATTGCCATGTTCTATTATGCTAATATTCAAAGCATCACATGACCATATTTCCAAGTATAACATTTCATAGTAACTTAGGTAGATAACATTTTACATTAGTTTTAAATAGCAATGCACATATTGAGAATGATATCATAATATGATTAATGTCCATACATGACAAGCTTTGCACATCATTTACCTATTTCTTCAACTGTTTTGATGGTTGAGTCGTTCATGAAAATACTTTTGATCATTCCCATTCTTGGTAGAAGACAAAATATACTTTTTGTGGAGCACACATTTCATCACTTTCGGCATTTACCAACCAATTCTTTTTATCATCTCCACTAAAAAGTAAAATTACTTAACATAGTAAGCAAATATCAATTGTTCCATTCAAATTTGAATATACAATTCTCTATTCCGAGGAGATAAATACAAAACTAATAAAACATAATTTATCATAAATTAACACTTAATCTATCATTCAAATTAAGATGAAAAAACTTCTGACCAACTAGGATTTTAAAAAATTGGTTGATACTTTCATTCGTCATAGGTAATATCAAATTATCAAGATATTATAAGTGCCCGTATTATCAAAGGATTTATTACCAACACATAATTATCAAGTTATTTAAGTCTCTTTTCACATTAGACTATCACTATCATAAGTAAGTAACAAAACTTGGTAATAAAAAGCTTAAACGATTTTTGTGTACATGTGTATCAATTCAAACACATTTGATTGTTTAACCTTGTTGTTGCACTAGTTACTAAAAGGTACTTTATACCTCACTATCCATATGACTATGCTATATTAGTGTATTATGATTCTCATATTTTCAACGAAAGTTAACATATTCGGAATGATTTAGAAATCACCATCGAAATTGCTAATACACAATTACTAACCAATCATGTCATTCACGCCAATTGATACTACACAAAGCACATATAATCAAAGTGATTTATAACACAATGCATAACTCATGCACAACTGATTCAACATCTCATTATTCATTAGCAATCTGATACTAATCTAACACATATAAGAGATTATCACTTTAAGTCACAAAATTCAATTTGTTACTTGCTCTAATTTTTTTATGAAAAATATTTCAACTAAATTGAAATCTCAAATCTATTATGGATAAGAACACTCACTAGTACTGGTTTTTCATGTTATATCCAAGGTGACAAAGTACCACAATAAATGGTTACAAGATCTCATACTAATCTAGAGCTTAGATACAATTATTCATATTCTGGACGAACATGCGCAACGTTTTTACAAACACCGTATCTCACAAACCACAATTCCAAATCGGAAAATAAAAAAAATGAGTTTTGAAGATAACATCTAGTTGTGAATCACCATTTCAAAAAACTCATGGTTACCCCAAAAAAACTAAATTAGTCAACAATACTTTTTTGCCCGTCAGAGTTTTTTAGGAACATTTCTCAGTTTTGTAAAATACCTAAAAAATACTTCTACAACTCCAAAAATTCTGAAATTTGGTGTGAGTAACTATCAGGATGTCTAATATATTCTGTTAAAATGATTTATAGAAATTCCTTCTAAGTTAAAAGATATACTCGAAAATCTACACTTGACCAAAAAACTCAATTTTGTTTTTTCACTTCACAATTAACATCCTTTGTTTTCCAATATAATATCAACGTCAACGATTCACAAATCGATCATTTGTTTACGATTGTTACTAAAGATAATTTCTTAAGATTGTTGGGTGCAACAATCACAAATTAAAAAAAATAAAATAAACAAAAGTTGTTGATACTTAGCTCCTTAATGGAACTGATCTGTCACAATGGACGAGCTCCGCATATCTCCGCAACAACAACATGGAATGTAACAAAAACTTAGATAAACAGAGTGAGTCACGTGTTCAACACGCCGTCCTTAAGACATTAGCGCCCGACTACACCCAAAAGTGATGTTATAGCCTTCACATGGAGGATGTCTCCAGGATAAAACACCCTACTACACCTACTACTAGCATATGCAGTAGATGCTCAACTTGAGCTTGGTAAATCCGAAAAAACCCTTGAGGAAAATCTTTAAAACTTGAGAAATATAATAATAAATTATTATTCTTTTGGTCTCTCCAAAAATATTGAGAAACCCTTTTTCCTTGGATTGTCTCTATAAATTGAGAAAAACTTGTTTATATAATAACCTAGTACAACTTAAAAAGAGGGATCTCCCCAATGTGGGACTAATAAGTTTATATAGTCTCTTAAAACAACTTAAGATTGGAAACTCCCCAATATGAGACTAATAAGTTTTCATTCATAAAAGAAAATAAAATTTTATTTTATTTACTTAAAAGCTTTAAAATAAACTTTAATATATATATTTTTTCCTATATGGAGTGACCCTGAGTATGGCAAACAACAAATTGGAAATTTTGGTTGTTAACGAACCAATTATCAATGACTTTTGTGTTCCTCCTGGGAAGATTTTTATTTTTACTGGATTACTTGATCACTTTAGATCAGATGTTGAAGTGGCTATGATACTTGCACACCAGGTTGGGCATGTTGTAGCGAGACATGAAGCTGAACAACTATCAGATGTTATGTTGTTTACAAATCTGCATATCGTTCTTATGAAGTTTATTGGCTTGCCTAGCCTTGTCAATTTGACATAATACTTTTGCTTTAAGCCTCCTTTCTCTCAGAGGAATGAGATGGAGGAAGATTACATAGGGTTACTTTTACTTGCCTCAGATGGTTACGATCCTCAGGAGGTGCCCCAACTGTATAAAAAGCTTGGGGAGATCAGTGGACAACCCTCGTCGAATGACTATTTTTCTACACACCCATCTGGCAAAAAGAGAGCCAAAGAGCTATCCCGAGCCAAAGTGATGGATGAAGCCCTTAAAATGTATAGAGACTCAAATTCATGCAGGGGTGTCGAACAGTCGAAGGCTTCCTCTTTAAGTGAAGAAAATTTGCACCTCCATCATACCATTGGAAAGTTTTTCTTATGCTGAGTCGTGGTTCCGATATATTTTTTTTTCTTTTCTGAATTTAGTGTGAATGTTTAAACTAGTAGAAACTAGTAGCCCCAATTGTATGGGAAGCTTGGGGAGATCAGTGGATAACCATCGTCGAATGACTATCTTGCTACACACAATGACGAAACCAGAATAATAATTCAATGAGAGAATGTTTTGTTCTCGAAGATCATAATCAAGAATGAATATAATAAATAACAAGAGTAGAAAAGATGATTCTGGTGTTCAAACTCATTAAAAATATATATCATTTCAAGCTTGTGTTTTTTTAATATGGTTTATTCAAAAAAAATGAAAAATATGTATACAACAACGTTCAAACTCACCAAAAAAATACAAAAAAATATATTATATCATATAAGAATAAGTATATGTAAAAAAATCATTTGAAAATCTTATATGCAAAAAATAAAATTCATATCATAAGAAATTGTGTCGTTAACATATGAAACACATTTTTATTTTTAACTTAGTATTAATGCACATAATAAACATTAAGATAATACAAACACGTTAATATGAACAAGTTCTTATATGAATTTTTAAAATTTTGTTTTGGTAATACTTATATAAAAAGAAAATATACTTCTAACAAATATTTATATGTAAAAAAGAAATTTTATATCATAAAAGAAATATGGTATGTAAAAAAGAAAAAAATCATACCATAAATTTTGTATATATAAATTGAGAATATGGGATAAGAGGAAGTTGAAAAGAAGTTGGCAGTGACGAAGACATAGAGGGAAGAATATCATACACCCGTTTAGTAAATTAAAATCTGGAATTATGTGATCAGGAATCCAAGTTTGATTCATGTCTCTTCTATAAACCCATCATTTAGATGGTTTATATATGTAGATCAATCTATAAGATAGACGACTAATAATGATTGTTTTAGACTGATGGGATACTTTTACTTTTTATAGATGAATAAACTAACCTTTATTAATTACGTATTATTATTAAAAATAAAATCTAAATAAAAATATATTGTACGATCATTTAGTCATGGACGTTTTTATAGGGCGGCAGTTTTTCCTTTTCTGTTTGCTTCTGTTATATTCTTCTGCTACTCATCGGGTTTTATGAAAAAACTTCATTGTTACTCTCTTTTCTTTTTTTTTTCTCTCCTTTTATTTCTTTCTTCACCTTTCATCAGGGTTTGGTAAAGGTTTTGTGGTTTTTCCGAATAATCAGGTAATCTTTTTGTGTTTAATGTTTCTTTTGATATTGATTAGTGTACCCCTATAGCCTTGCATATTGTTGCTGATTTGGTTAAGTTAATATTCATGGTTTTCATCATCGTTTTTTTTTCTGGTCGTTTTTAGGTTTTTGTTCTTGTCTGTGTTATTGTCATTGTTTGTTCCTACTAGCACTTTACTGCTATTACGATCTCTTTCTATTTTTAGGAGTCACACAGAATTGTAATTATGGTAAAAGGTTGATAATTATAATTTTTTTAATGTGTGATAAATGTAATTACGTGTGATAATTTCAAATGATTCTGATTGTACACTCAAGTTTAGAGGTAGTGATTGCTTCAACTTGACTGCCTTGTATGTATCAAAGACACAAAGTGGGTGCAAATACTTGGAGCACCAAACAAAAGCTAACGATATCTTGCTCATCTAACTGAACAAGCATCCTTCCTTCTCACAGTCAGAGTTCCAGAGATTGGAGATCCAGAGTACAACAAAGTTCGAATGTATATATACTTAGCACTATAAATCAGAATTATCCAACAAAGTTCGAATGTATCATAATTTATTAACAACTGTTTGAATATACTACTTATTAATCAAAAAAATCTTTGTCTGAAAGCACCAACTAATGAATTAGGTTCATTCAAAACACTTAAATAATAAATCATAACCTAATATTAGCCTGAAACGATACCGACGTTGCTATGTTCGAACCCTGTCCGCTACCAACTTGACTGCCATTTTTATCTTTTCTTTTTCATTATCTTTGTCACATTGGATCAATTATGTGGTATATTTCTTCTTTTCATGATCAATTTCATGAAATATGCCACGAAAAGTAGACAATCTGCCTTCTTTTGTTGAACACAAACATGTTCAACAAATGGTGTTTCCTCAATTGGATCAATGACTGAGATTATAGCTCGCAATTTTTCGTCTTTCTCGGAGGGAAGTATTGCAGTTTCTTGATAGACATATTTTTGTGTCTAATTTGTCTCAATTCTATATATTGCTAATGCTTATTTTTGTACTAATTGTGTTATTTTATGTGTTTATAGGTATTTTTTGGGAAATTGGAAAGAAAAAGTGTTAAAGGCACCTGTAAAATTACTAAAAGTACCCCTCATTTGGATAAGGGAACCCCGGTGCTAAAGGCACCTCCTTCTTCAAACATAATTTTGGCGGGAGAAATATTCTTCCCATCTGCGTGAAATTTGAACAAAGATTTTGAGGAGATCTTCACTTGCCTTGATAAGAAGAATTTTACACGTTTTGGGAACAAGAAAATCAACTAAAATATCTCGGCAATTTATTCTCGAAAAAAATCAGATCACAATAATTATGGAAGTTCTATCTTGATTCTGGAAACTGTATATACATATCCTACTCGATGAGAAGGCTTCTATTTTGAAAATAATAGGGAAGCATGAAGAAGCAAATCAAGAATCATCGAGAGAAAAGAAAAAAAAATCACGAGGATATATTTTTATGTTGAAACAAAGATCTGTGAAGTTATTAATGAATATTTTGAGAGGATTTGTTAAGGAGAATCGATTGTTTGATGCTTCAGTATAAATAGGGAAAAGTATAGAACATCCGGGAAAGGGCTGGCTTGGCCAGAACACAAAGAAAAGAACTCTAGAAAAAATTTACTAATAATGTGAGACTATTATCCTTCTGAAGTACAAATCTTGAATTTAATTTCGTCGTTTAAAGCTTCAGTATACTCCAAAACGGTCAAATTATTGTCTAAGATAAGGGAAATGATATTCTCCTCTCCTTTAACCACTCTATTCACCACTCAACTGCACGTGTCGAAAAA
>JAJJMC010011034.1:4675199-4727454 GCA_023531435.1 Papaver californicum | reverse complement strand
AGCTCTGCCAGAAATCGAAAAAAAAAAACTCAGAAAAATTTTACCCGTGAAGAAGAGGATGAAGAAACCGTTGCCAAAACATTGAAGGAACTGTTGCTAAATTTTTTAATCTTTGTAACATTTATCTTCAATTTGCAACACCTGCTTTGTAAGAGTGAGCCTGTAACGTCCATACACCGTTGCAAACTCGCTGCTTTTATTATTTTCTCTTATTTTCACCTTTGTAAACACTTTTTGAGCTATGTACCTATATTTTGAGAGTATTTTGAGTGTGATGAGTGAAACCCCAACACTGGGATAATGGAGGAAGTCATATTTCACAATCAAGTGGTAACTATAATTAATTTAATGACTTTTTGCAATTGAATTTAATTGAAATTATGATTTTTATTGATTGGTTGTCATTTGATTTGATGAATTATGCTTACTTTAAGAGTTTTAATGGTCCATGCTTAGGATTTACAATCAATATTTTAAAAATCTACTTTTGGCAAAGAAATAGAGTCAATCATATGAGATAAAATTGTTAGGAATTAATATATGCATCACTTGATTATGTTTATGTTAAAATCCTGAGTCCCAGTATTTCTAAATATTATTATCATCTTTTATTTATTTTCTAGTTTAGTGTTAGCATTTAAATCTAAAATCAAATCTTCACAAGTCTGAGTGAACGATACTTTCTTACCATTGTCTATAATCATATCAGTTCTGCACTTCCTCTACATTCATCCTTGGTGCTTTTCACCAATGAGTTATAGTGTTTCCAATGGTGATCACCAAATTTGAAATGCTGCAATGTGAGCATGATAATGTAAATATAGGTATGAACAACTCTTGCACTACATCTGGTATACTCATGATAAAGTCATGGACATGAGTTTAAATACCAGCCGCATCATCCCTGCTCACAAAATACTATTTTCCCAGAAAAACAGTCATAACGAAGTCAGGAAAAAAAATACTTTAAAAAAGTAAGCATGTAATATCTTTATATCTGTATTTATCTCATTTTGTAAATGCTGATAATTTTAATTTTTTAAAACTTGAAACTGGTGATATCATGTCGAAACAGATCATTCAAGTCCCATAAGCACACCCTAATATATGCAGGTTGAATTATGCAAACACCGTTTTAAATCATCACAAATTAAAATTTATGAGTTACTTACATATGCTTGCAGCATCATGAATGTTGATGGCGTGTAACAATATCCTGGCTGTCCATGATTCTATATCCTTCATCCTTTTGCTTCTGTTCCAGCTTGTACATGTAATATCGTAGGATTTCGGCTTCCAAAAATATATGATCAACAAGATCATGTACATGTAAACCCAAAACTAGAATCTCCTTCTCAGACTCATTCAACCTCCAAGCAAATTCACTGTTAAAGCACTCTTCAAAGTCAGTGGAAGATTAGAAATGAAATTAATAAAAATAAAGACAAAATAAAAAATTCAAAAAACTAACCTTAGTTCTGTTCTTTCAAAAAACGATTTCAAGGTTTTTTCTTCATCTTTTTCCGTAGGGATAATTGGGAAAATACCCCAAAAATGCATGCCCCGTTGGGAAAATGCCCCGCAAAGTTCAAATTCTGGGAAAATGCCCCACCGTCATATTTTCCATCCAAATGGTGTTAAGTAGTCAAACTAGGCACACATGTGTGTTCACACATGTGGGAGTTAAGACAAAATTACCCTTTCTTCCAGATTTCGACATGTGGCAACCTCCATGAATGAACGGTGTGGATTAAAGTTATGTAAATATACCCAAATCTTTTATAGAAATACCTAACATGTCCCCTAATTTCACAAGATTTTGCCATATGGCAGTTTGACTGAATAAGATGTTAACACATGGCAGTTTGACTGAATCAGGATATTAACACGTGGCAGTTTGACTTTTTTATTTTGCCACGTGGCAGTTTGATAACAACATTTTGCATCTCGACAGTTGGACACGTGGCAGGTCATGCGTGGCAGTTTCACACTACACAAACAAATTCGACACAAAATAGCTTGTACACAAAATCACCTGTACACTAAAACATAAGATAAAATTGAAAAAAAACAAACACACACATAAGATGCTAAATTACTAATCCAACATAGAGGATTCTCAAAATAAAGTAATATCCACTACTAGTTTTCTCTAAATAAAGACACATTTAACATCATTACCAATGTCTAAAAGACCATCAAATGTTCTAAAATCAAAAAAACACAATCCAAGAAGAGAATAAACAAATCAAACATCATATGGAACCTTGGCCTTTCCTTGTTGATTTTGTCCAACACAGGATCATCCTTTGCAAACTTACGTGCAAATGGGCTCCCACTCTAGACCATTCCATCAAAATGTTGTGAAGTTAATGTGAGGGGATGTTGCTTTGGCGGGTTATCCCACATTATGTAATGCAAATCATGTTCACGGTTGTATTCTGGTAATCCTTTTAGTTGCATATGACAGTGTGGAAGTAGCCCTCGGGGGATGAAAGGAAGTTTGTGTAGTACATGAGCAGGGTGCGTGGAAGATTATCCCATCCCAACACAGTAAACTCCAAGAATGATCTTGTCAGCACCACCCACGCAGATCCTATGATAACAGTAATACAACCATGATAAAAAATTAGGTGGATTGGAAAAATCATGAGCATCTTGCTGGGGAGGTATGGTCAGATATAAAAGAGAGTGCTACAAGAACAAAAACACAAACACCATTTCAACTTTATCTGGAAAAAATTTACTAGTTCCTTGGGGATTATTTTTTATGCCGAACGAGAAGTTATAATCTTGGAGGATTGCTATTTGTGACTTTTGTACTTTAAGTTGGCTCCATATGCATAGAAGTAGATAAAGAACAACCCAGGGACAATGTAATTTCCCTAAGTTAAATCACTGTTTCTAGCATTTGAACTTGTTTATACTTGTGAGAGCAAATTTTCAACTACAAACGCAAGTGACGATACTGGAATCTGGACACCAAAATAGAAAAGATAAGTTGATGACACCAATCTCAAAATCAGTACCTGTGAATAGCTTGAAGGAGAAGGGAATCGTCCTTTTTTCTTTATCCCAAAATACATCACACTTCTTTGAATGATATAGTCCAGGGTCAATAATAAGAGGCATTGATCTTTGAGACCTGCATGCAAATGCAAGAATATGGGAACTAATGTAAATCGCTACAGAAAGTAAAAATGGAAATGACTAATTCCACATATTTTTCTTTATCCTTTTCTGAATAATATACTTACTCAATTAAGATAGACAAAACAGAAAAAAAAAATTATGACATACAGACAATTACATCAACATTGAAAACCCCCAATTTCAATTTTTTTTTACCAATTTTATCAACATTAAAAATCCCCAATTAAGATAGACAAAGCAGACAATTTCATCAATAAACATACAATTTCTGTTATCTCCATCAAAATATTTATGTAACTACCAACATTCAATTTCAACAATAAAAAAAAAACCTAATTGATGAACAATAATTTAAGAAAAAAATCATTGAAGCCCACGTCCGCACGTGATCAGCCCCCCCAATTTAGAGTAAAAACAGAATCGGAAAACCCCAGAGAAAACCCCCAATTAAGACAGACAAAACAAAAAAAAGCCCCAAATTTTGAAAACCCTAGAAAATCACATTTCATTAAAAATCAAATTAACTTAATAAATAATGCAATATAATCATAGGGTTGCATGTTTCTTACCAGGATTCTAATGATTCATCAACTGCTGTGAACAATACTGGATCAGAAAGAACACGTCTTCAGTAGCTCATGTGAACGACGACGACTGAGTCACAGACTGGGTAAGAACGACGGCTTGAAGAAGAAGAAGGGAGGCTAGGGTTTTCACTGAAGAAGAATGAAGGCTAGGGTTTTCAGTTGTGATTTGAGACGGGAGGCGTCTGTAGAGCAGTTGTAGAAAAGGGAGAAGAAGAGAAACTTAACCCTAGTCATAACTCATGTTCTTCTATTGCACAACATAAACACGTGTACAAACATCACACGTGTTGTAATATTATTTCACACGTGTAAGGGTTGGAAAGGGCATTTTGGTAATTCTGTTTGTAACCGATGTCTCGTTTCATGAGAATTTGACCAGTCAATCTCGTGATATTGACTTTTTGGATGGAAAATGTGACGGTGGGGTATTTTTCCAGAATTTGAACTTTGCGGGGCATTTTCCCAATGTGGCATGCATTTTTGGGGCATTTTCCCAATTATCCCTTTTCCGTACTCCTAATAAGAGTATAGGTTTCAAATTTTTTGTACTGTTCTACCTTCCTCGTATCTCTTTTTGACTCCACTTGTTGTATGCCAACAATAACTTGCATATTTGGCATCCTCTTGCTGCCGATTCCATTGGCAGTAAATTCATCACCGGTAACTTCATCAACCCTATTTTTTCTTATAAATTGGAAACTAGAAACTATTATAGAAAAAGTTGCTTGGAAAAAAAATAAGGAAAAAAAATTCCCTAAAAAAATAGGAATTGAAAGCAACTAAAAATCTTTAATTTTATATTAGTTTTAATAGTTAGATAAAAGAGGAATGAAATTAGTCTTAAATCTATAAAATATATAAGTATCTCTTTATTTTTAAGATTTTTGTGGGGGCCAATAATCTTTTTTTTTTTAAATTACAAATAACAGATAATATATAACTATTTATTAATTTCGAAATTTTATGGGGACATGAGACCCCATATGCCCCTTTGTATTCATCCCAAGCTACACATCCATCTGGCAAAAAGAGAGTCAAAGTGGCTCAGTAAAACTAGTAGAAACTTGCTAGTTATGAAAATATCAGTTTTATGTACTTGGAAAGTTTTTCTTCTGCTGAGTCGTGGTTTAAATATATTTTTTCTTTTCTGAATTTAGTATGAATGTTCAATAAAACTAGTAGAAACTTGTCAGTTATGAAAACTAGGAACCAGGTGATTACATTTTCGCTTGATCGTTCTTTTTAATATGTTCTTATAGACTCCGTTTATTGGTACCGCATCATGTTATCCTAAATTATCTTAACCGTACAGACAACGGTATATTCATAGTCTCTATGGGAACGCTCAATGAAGAGATCGAAAAGACTGCGGTCGACCAAAACTATGCAAATTCATGGGTAAGACACAACATAATCCCCTACTCAGGTATAACTTTTAGCCATATCGTGGTTGGCAATGAAGTGATCCCTGTTCCAATACCAAAAAAAATCGTTGTAGCCATGATAAACATGGAGAAAGCTATTAGGTTTTGGGATGCACATGATATATGTAACCACATCCGTAGCCATGACCGTGCTTGGAGCGTCCTATCCATCTTCTAATGGGGTATTTGCGCATGATTCCATGACAGTAATGAGAAGCGTCGTGAATTTCTTTCAAACCCGGGGTTGCCCACTGTTTGTAAATGTATACCCTTATTTTGCCATGTATAACGAAAATCTAAAACCTGAAGGATTTGAAAGAAATTGGGGAATTTATCGACCAGACCTATCAGAAATATATCACGTAGAATGGCCAATGCTTAAAAAAAACGTAGACTGGCCTAAATGGACTGGACACTGTAACTTAAGCAATAATATTGTAACTCCATCCACTTGAACGTAAAATTACTTCATCCAAACATGGTGGCAGATAGCATTTGATAAGTGAATTTTAACCCTTGAAATTTAATAAGTGAATGAAATGAAAATAAACTTTAATTCAGAGTTGTATGAGTAGGAAAAACCCTTAGGTAAAAAAACCTCTCAAAATTCTTGGAAATACAAAACTGTCAGGAACAACTATTAGAAGAAGTGTACGGGATCCATATTAGGAACACTCCTTGCTCGTGCGGGACTTGATCGAATGATGATGACAAAGAGATTCTTGTAACTCGGAAAACCAAAAATTTAAGAAATTGAAACCCATGAGATATTCTTTCCTCCACCGTCAACCATTAGAGCTATTTATGTTAGCATGCTTCTCCCTCTCTAGGCTCTTCAAGTTTTCATGTCTTTCTGAAAAATATTGAATATGTTTTTATAAAGTCTCAAAAATCAACTTTTGGATGAAAAAAAAAAGATGCAATGTCGCAAGCTGAACTCATAGAAATGGAACAACAGAAAGAAAATCCGCACATATCATTTTCAAAAATATAAAAAATCTATGCTAATTGGTCATGAAGCCGGCATGTGGCATAAATTATCCCACCTCTATCACATGATTGAAGATAAGTTGACTAACAAAGATGTATGCTAAATAACTTAAATGCCAAAATATATCAAGAGATTACCTTAAGATTAAACAAAGGGGCCAGATAAACATCAATGGCGCAGGTCTAGATGAATTATGTCTTTTGCCAATATCTCCATATTCTCCTCAATTGTTCACCGATTACACACTCAGATACATAATTCTGAACCCCTGCCATCCACCAGTAAAAAAAATCTTCATTAGCTACATATAAATAACAAAAGAAGCCTATTCAAACAATCAAATAACAGAGTATGTACTACATCTCCTGTCACTGGCTTTAGACTCTGTTTTGTTGTTAACCGCATCGTCGTTTTATTCAACTTGCCACTTATCTTGAAATACTTTTCTTTTTTCTTTTTGTGCAGCTCTATATTCACATAATTTGCATCATCTTTAGTGTAAGTTTTGCTGTTTCTGTGGGGTTAGTACATTTGATTTACTTCCTGCCATGCACAAAAAATTCAACTGTGATCATGACTACCGAAAAAATTTAGAGCAGAGACCCACAAAATATGACAAATTTGGCATAATATAGCTGCTGGCATTTTTTAAGCTCTCAGTCATTAACCTAAAAAGAGCATTTCAATGAATCTTTATAAAGCACCAATTTGCACAAAGGATCCTCTTCTAGACATGCAAAAGTCAGATAAATTAGCATCAAGATGAACATCTGTAATTATTAATTCTAATCATTCACGTCCCGCATCTACAGTACCACCAGTAATCACAATATTTTTCTTTAATAGGGGTACTAAATAATAGGGGTTTACCATAGAGATTTATGTAGCTGAACATAGTTGTTGCACAGTCATTAGGTAAGTCATTTATATCATCTGCGAAGGGGAAAGCAAATTCTTTGAAGGCGCCAAAACAGAGTTTAGGCGGTATTGTGGTCCTTTGCACTGGCTGGTGATAATAGTATAGTTCTGAAATTCAAAGTTCACTGCGCAACCTGTTGATAATGGACAAAAGTTATATGACATTCTGTATGAGCTACAGAAATTACAACCCGAGTAATATAAAACATGACCATTTGTTATAATATGCATGCTCAAATGGATTAGGCCTGGAATCTTGGCTCTAGACATAACAAATTGCTTCCAGATAATTAGTTTAGTTGAAGCTGCTGATGAATCAAGAATCCTCAACCATGCAGGTTGCCTGACTACTCTTATTGTGCATACTAAGTTCCTTACGCTTTTGATACAGAGATTATCTAGAGCTTTTTCAGTGTTGTACGTTATCAAATTTTTAGTTATAAATTTAGTATCGTTCATTGTTGCCCATCAGAAATATATGCTTTAAAGAGAGTGCAAGGTTTAGTTACTTACTGGTGGTAGTGCAGACGCAGGACGTGAATGGTTTTGGAACTTGTGGAGACTCGGTGGTGCTGTTGTGTTGCGACTGCACGCGCAGATGGAACTCACTGGTGGCGTTGTGGTAGTGCAGACGCAGGAATTTAGTTAAGAATTTAGAATATTGGCCATGAGAAGGACAATCATAGCCCAGGAACTCACTGGTGGCATTGTGATCGTCCACCTTTTTCTTATTGGCCAACTCAACTGATACCTTGCTATCTTTGTAGCTGACCTGAGTATATATACAATCATAAAAAAGTATCAAAACTTAGAACAAAAATAACGAATCAAAAATATTGAAATCATTACTGAATTTAGTTTACCTTTCTTCTCATCTAATAAGGCTGCATAAATGGGTGTTCCTGTTTTCGGATGCACTAACGCAAACCAAGGTGAGATCATATGAGATCGAGCAATCTGTGTGCTGTAACGTTCTTGCCCTAACTCACCTACAATTAATCCAGCAGTTATTCCCTATAGAACACCAGCTGCAACTAAATACTTTTCCCACTTCATACCCACACTTTGAAACGCAACTGAATAAGCTGCATTCACATCTATCTCATTATATTTCTGCAACAAACTCAATAACAACGCCATCAAACAATAAACTATAGTGATCATCGACATGGAACCAATTAACCCTATCGGTATATCCTTTTCAGGTTTCTTCGTCTCTTCTGCCATTGTTGCAACCATATCAAATCCTGTGTATGCCCAAGACAGAACTGCCACAGCTTGTAAAACACCCCCAGCTCAGTATGGCGCAAAGGGAGCTAAATTATCAGGACTTCCTTTCACACAACCAGCTATTACTATAAAAACAATCAATGCAACACTAATAAGAGATGCAATCCACGACTGTAAAATACTTCGTTATAGGAGATTTCTCACTGAACTCCTATGCCTACTATATTTCATGATCTCTTGCATCCAGCTGCTGGTTTGATTCAAAACCTCACTTGAAAAATCACATCGACCAAAAAATTTATTTGAATTTGCTTATTAAACTGTCAATGCACATATAGGTGCAGGTAGCAGACATAGCTCAACAAAGCAAAAATACTCAACAAAGCCGCCTTCGCAACAGTTACGCCCCGCTTATATGCAAAGGCACCATTTTAAATGACAATGCTGCAATAAACAAACTTACACACAAAATTCTCTAACATTTGATCCTCAACAAATTCATAAAGTGACAGTCTAAAGCCCTAATTTTTAGTAAAGTAGAAGTATCTCTATCTATTGTCTCTACCTCCTCCACATTTTGATCTTCCCAATCAATATCCCTAGTAACATTTATACCACCAATATAAAGAAGAAAACACCCAAAAATAATGGATAAAACCATTCTTCAGACCAAGTTTCTTTTCATTGAGGAATAAAAATAAACAGTTAGAAGATTCGTGATATTCAAAAATACCCGTATCAAGTTTCACCAATAATTTATAATTTTGATGATTCCTTCGAATAAGCACTCAAAAGTGATCACATCTTGGTTGTGTGAAAGAATGTCAAATTAAATCAAAATCGTTGGATATAATACATCCACATCGCACGATTCTGGTAAAAAATCAGGAATTTGATTCACTAAAAGTAAGATTAAAACACTAATATCAATTAAAAATGCTATTAGAAATATGGGTTTATATAGATTTACCTTGTATATTGAGTGAAATTGGAGATCCGAGATTTTTTTGGAAAAAATTGGATTAAGGTTTTTAGAATTTGAAAAGTTTGATGGAAATAGAAAGTTTTTTTTTTTGTTTAGGGTTTTGTTAGATTTGGAATGTAGTGAAATAAGGAAAGAATTTTGTATTTATATTATGATTTAAGTATTAGGGTTAATTAATAAGTTGAGGGTAGTTTAGTACTTTTGATAATATCTAATTAGACATCCCTTATCCTTCTATCTAGTTGGATGAAAAATTGTGTAGGCCCAAAATAATTGGAGTAGGTCCCAATATAGCCAGGAAAATTATACCCTTGTCTAGTTTCCTTCATCATACCTGAGGTGGTATGGGTCTTTTATCATGTGTCGGACACGCGTCTTACGCGGACACGTGACTATTTTCAACGCGTCCATGCTTCCAACATATATTTTTGGGGTTTCACTTGCACGGTATAATTACGAGTGTTATGAGTTAAGCCATTGATCACTATGACATGTTCAATTAACGTGAGACACTTGACCTGGAAAACAAAACAAAAAAAATGAAGATCCCAACTCCCCAATCAGGTAGCAGGGAAAGAAATTAACTGGCATTTAAACATCATAAGATATGTTTAAGCTCTCACCGACTTTTAATTAGTTGACAAAGGAAGTGAAAGCCTAAGTAATGAATACAAATGAGGAATCAGAATATTACCTTTTGGAAAAGTAGGGGGACCTCGCGGCAGAGTACAAAGGCTTGTATCAACCAAGACACTATCTTTTGAATATGAATATAAGATAAAACACAACAGTTGATCCTGGAAAATAATCAAACAAAAAGAAGTTCATCATACATAAGCATTAGTACATATCATCCATATGGATCTGCAATAAATTTTGACTAAACAACAACACTCATCATAGTACATTATGAGTGGTAATTCTTGAGAGAAAACCAAGAGATATGGTATAGCACATTACCACGTTCAATAGCAAACACATCTCCCTGGTTTGCCTTCTCAATGAACTCAAGCAAGGTGGCATGCGGCATAGCAGGACAAGTTCCATCATGTATATTTCAGTTGACCAGTATAGAGATGCTTTTCAAAAATATATCATGTATTTCATGAACTTCACCAACAACCCCTGTGATAGTAAAATATCTGGTTTCCACATGGAGGGATCCTAGAACATCAAAGATATAAGAAGACATCAACGAGAAGTATGATAAGTAACACCTTTCAAAAAAATTCCAGCATCATGCACGAAGGCACGCGAGTTGATAAGCTAAAAAACAGGGACAAGGTATATACCTTAGTCAAGAAAGTATTTTTTACCTTCTCAACACGAGTCCCTTCGGGAATCCCACGCTTGCGAGGATCCAGGGATGGAGCTTCCTCCTCTTCTTCCTCCTCCTCATGATCATCCTCATCACCCCCTTCTTCGTCATCAGAAACTATGGTCAGCGATCGTTGGCGGCGAGGTCCTTGAGCCAAGTCAACTTCCCAAGCATGATAGACTGGGAAATGGCTATGAGAAGCAGCAACGCCACAAGCAAAGGTGTTCGGGGAGCACCATCCAAATACATAAGGACCTTCAATAATCAGGGTACACTTGTATTCTTGTTAAAAGAAATTAGAGGATCTTCGTCCAAAAGAATAAAGGGACCATTGAACGAAGTTCGGGAGTTTCGCGAGATGTTCAAACCCCATCCTTGAAATTTTTGAACAGACTGAGAAGAGTAGCAACTCTGGAGAAAAGTAGTAGGAGTATAAATATGCTTATCTCTGCTTGTGACGTAGGTAGGTGCCCGATATTCTTGAAGAGTGCAGCGACCCTGGCTCCGGCAGATAGACTCACGAAGTAATGGCCACCAGTTTTCTGAGACTTGGAAGATTACACACTGAGGATTATTGCGCGCAAGAACCTCATATTGAAAAGAGTATCTGGGATCGTACAAGGGAAAACTTAGTATCCCCTTCAACTTTCCTTCGCAGAACACGATCCTACTAGAAGACCAGTTTTGCCTGACAAGTTCTACAGTCATGATAGCCTTGGATCCCTTCGGATCAGCATAAGACACCTTAAAATCCTGGAGACTATGAGCAACAAAAACACCCTGGAGACACTGAGTCTCATACTCATCGGAGGTGAGTTCTCGATAAGATAATCTTCTGTACAGGCAACAAAAGTAACAAAGAAAAATAAAAGCATCAGAAACATGCAAAGAAAGAATCATAAGTATAAAGAAGAATGAAAATCACAAATGTTGAATCTCTCTGATGATGAGCCATTAAGATGATGAAGGATCAAGAAAAGAGCAAAGGTAATAATGGAGGTAAGTATCGTTTGATGATCAAATTGTACTTGCAGAGAGAAAGCTTTTCTGAAAGTTGCAGAGAAGAAGAAGAGTTAAAGAAGAAAAATATTTCATTAGAATCCTAAGGAGGATCCTTTATAGAGGAAACAAAATCCTAGGAAAAGAATATTAACCGGATGCAACAGGTGAGAAGGTCATAAAGGCAACAAACGTATCGGAAGTTAATGCGTGGCGGTTACCAAAGCGACCTTTTGGAAACGTGGCAGCAGTAAAAAATAATAGGTAGAGTTTTTTTCCCATCATACCCTTTGGGAAGATGAAAAGAAAATGGGAAAATTGTGATAGTAAAATATCTGGTTTCCACGTAGAGGGATCCTAGAACATCAAAGATATTAGAAGACAACAACGGGAAGTATTGGATAAAAGCTGAAAAGTTACCACCCGTATTTCGAAATATCTATCGCCATCACCAGATCAGGACACGTGGAAAGCATCATAACCGCATCAACGGACTAGTTTGAACCAGGGAACAAGAGCATCAAATGCGAAAGACATACGTGCAGAACTGGATTTTGTCAGACTCGAACAGAGGAAGATGACAAGACATCAAGGGAGCCTCAGAGACTACACGAGTGGTAGAAGTAAAAGATGCATGAAGGCCGGAAAGGGTTCGATCACGGATGACAATACACTCGAGATAAGAGTACCCGAACATGAGAAAACACTCGTGCGAAGGGGATAACCAGGATAAGGTTTCAACATAGGATAGGACATCAAGAAGGATGTATTATATGACAGGGAAATGTAATGTATAAGAAGTTTTGCCTATAAATACTAGGATCATTTCAGTATTAGGTTAAGGTATTTTCCAGAGCAAAAAAGGGTGCTAAGTTCATTTATGAGAATAGAGAGTTTAATTTCAAGCTTGTAACCACCGTTTTCACCATTAATAAAGCTTCGTTAGTTTCATAAAGTCTTTAGGTAAGGAATCCAGGATAAGGTTTTGTGCCGAGCTTATTGGCTTTCATTTAGTCTTATGATGGTGTGTATTACGTTTCATTTCAAGTTATAATTCAATATTATAGATCAATGTCGTTGTGTAGCTAGAAAAATGGCTACTACAACCCCTATGCAATATCCTAATAAAGAAAAAATTAATTGAGTCGGAGGAATTGAATGTGCTATGGATATCAAAAGTTGAATTCCATATTTCAAAATAAAGGGTGTGAACAACAAAAAAAAACAACCAATAACGACATGTCATGTTTAACGTTTAGATGGTGTCCAGTGAACAAAATGAAAAGAATTTGACAAAACAAGTATGGCAACAATGTCCTAGTCTAAAAATATATAGTTTCGTAATATTTACCTATGTTAATAAGTAACTTGAGTTGAAGCCGCCTGTGGTAAAATTCCCATTTCATATAAATGAATCGTTTATCTTTCGATTTGATGGGTATGCAGATAAAGGGGTACAGTTAATATTTTTGGGATATATAGAGGAACGTCCTAAAATTAACTCAGAAGCCATTTTGGCTTTCCCTTTAACAAATGACCAGAGAATGGGGGTCGAGGAAAATACAAAGGATAGAAAATAGAAATGGAAATAGAAATGAGGGGAAGTAGAAAGGGAAAATAGGGTTTTGAATTTCAAGTAAGGAAAAAGAACCACAGGCGAAAGAATTCTGTTATGGAGAAAAAACAGGTACAATGGGTTTCACCTTCTTTTATTGTTCCTTTATTGTCAATGGCTTTTTTTTTTCTTTTCTTTTTTATAAACTTAAACAATAACCTAGAGATACAATAGAATATTAGGAGAGAGAGATTGTCCGTAAATCGGTCCATAAATCGGAGTCAACTCAGGATTCCTAAATCTCCACTAATGTATCAATTTTTTTACTAATTTTATATTTGCATGTTCAAATCTTCCTCTCATTTTCTCTGATTTAATCCTTCTTTTATAGAATCTCATTAGTTTTGATAAGAAGCGGGGGTCCGATACCCGGGCTGCGGGCTCTTTAGTAAATGATAAAGTGATAAAATCACAACAAAAAATAATTATTGAAAAGTAACCGATAAAATGAGTAGAAATTGATAGAAGTTAGTTGATCTTCAAAAAGATATCATAAATCTATGAGTTTATCTAGACTTCGTTAATTCACTACGAATAACGAATATAGATATGAGATTAGTATTCAGACTTTGGGGTAAACCCAACTATGAATAAAACTCAAAATCAATAAACTCAACAAGTTTTATGAAAATAAAATAATTTTAATTAATTAATAATTGTCTCTATTTTCGTTTTTGGAGCTCCTTATATAGATAAATCATACTAAACAAATCCTAAACTTATCAAAAACCTAAAAACTTGTTTCCCAAGGTATTTACTACCTTTAGACAACTTTCCTAACTTATTAAAACTCTTAAAATAAACTTCTAAACTATCTCAAAATGATCCTAAATAATAAATCCGAAAATTAATTATTTTTCTACTAAAAATAACATTAATAAAATACAAGTAATAATAATAAAATAAGAGATTTATTTTCCATAAATATCCCTCCATCATTCTACCGGTGTTGGAGAAGATTCGTCCTCGAATCTTGCCGGTACCATGTTCTACACGTGTAACTCGTTGATGACAATCTTCACACACATGAATTGATGTCGTAAAAAAATAATCTACACCTCATATAGAAGAATGAGGCATGATGGAAACCCTAAACGGATCTTCGTAAGTTGAACCAATGAATTCTCCCTTGTTAGGGTATACACAAAAGGCCATTCGTGTAACGTGTCGATCAACAAAATTATTCTCGACCGTAGGAAAAAAAAAAATAACACTATCATGAATTACTGAATCATTAATTTTATTAAGATTTGATGACTTACCATATAAATCTTGCATAAACTGTTTTTTTTTTGTCCAGCGAAAGGATGTTCTTCGCCTTGTTGAGAAGTAGATTTCATATTATCCTCGTCATCGGGATACTCATCGAAGATTGGGGTTGTATTCCAATCAACAATATCTTGATTTTGTGCATCATTGTCATGACGGAAAACCACGTCTTCAACGTTGTCATCTGCACTATTATTTTCTTCTATAAACGAGCATGATTTAGATAGAGATTTTATTGACTTCTTCAAATAACGTTCTACGTCTTCCAGAATCTCCTTCTTTAATTTGAACATATATTCACATCTTCGCGGATCTTGTCTTGGTGACAACTTATTAACCCTGACGTCTTAGTAACATCTTATTAACCCTAGAATCGACTTTGCTCTGGTAACCAACTGATGCAGAACGGAAACGTTAAAATGATAAAATCGCAGCGGAATAAAATTATTGAAAAGTAACCGATAAAATGAGTAGAAATTGATAGAATTAGATATCATAACATCTATGGGTTTATCTAGACTTCGTTAATTCACTACGAATAACGACTATAAATATAAGATTACTATTCAGACTTTGGGATAAACCCAACTATGAATAAAAATCAAAATCAATAAACTCAACAAGTTAAATGAAAATAAAATAATTTTAATTAATCAATAACTGTCTCTATTTTTGTTTTTGGAGTTCCTTATATAGATAACTCCTACTAAACAAACCATAAACTTATCAAAAACCTAAAAAATTATAATACCTTTGGACAACTTTCCTAACTTATTAAAACTTTTAAAATAAACTTCTAAACTATTCTAAAATGACCATAAATAATAAATTTAAAAATTAATTATTTTTCTACTAAAAATAACATTAATAAAATACAAATAATAATAATAAATTAAAAGATTTATATCTCTCTCCATCAAGTTTTCTCCTAATTTTAGTCTTATCTTGATTTGAATTGCTTGTCATCTGTTATTGTCAATCTCTGTTACTTATTAATTTGTTTTTTTGTTTTCTTTTGCTGATTTCAGATGAATCTATAAGTCTCTCACCTGCTTCATCAGTTTTAAAGTAACGTGTGTTTTAATTCAATTTTTCATTGCTGCGTGTCCAAATTTGACTCTACTACTTTTAACCCCTGTCCTTTCTTCACTTGCTCCTCGTTTATATCGACGTTGTATAAATCCATATCTCAGGTGTTTTTTGTTGAGCCTACAAGGAAAGGTTCTTCTGTTTCAAACCCACCATGGTTTCATCATCATCACAACATATTGGCTCCATAACAAATCAATTAGATAATACTTCTTTGAACGAAAGGATTGTAATACATGAAGATGTATATATCAATGAAAGAATTGCAAATTGGACGCATAGTATTATAACCAAGGTGTTCTATGAAAATACTATGTCAGTTGGTTTTGCTGAAAAAGGTGCTAAAAGGACTTGGAAAAATGTAGGAAATTTTATCTTCAATTATTGCGACAAGAATATGTATATCATTAATTTTGAACAAGAAGCAGATAAGCATTTTATTCTGAAGAAAAAAATTTCTTCTCTTGATGGTCATCTTGTACTACTTCATCATTGGTATCCTACAATAGAGGCTCATAAGTTAGATTGGGACTCGATAACAGTAGACATTGAATTATGGAACCAGCCGCAAGAATTCCAAACTCGTTCCTTTGCGGTGAAAATGGGAAGATTTTGGGGTATAGTTCAGGAAGTAGATCCTCCAAATGGTATTGCTACAAAGGACAAGAGAGTGACAGTTACAACTCACATTTCAGTACATTCACCATGGCGTAGAGGCATCACAGTTGAACGCATCAATGGTGTTGAAGCCAAAATAATCTTTTTCTACAAAAATCAACCCTATAAACTCTGCCCTAAATGCTATGTACCTAATCATAAAAGAAGGTGAATGTTCCTGCTATAGCTGGAAGACTTCAAAAAGAGCAGACTCTTCTGCATCGATTTTTCGGACCTAACGCTCATACTGGTACTTCAAATATAGTCAGAGCTCCTCAAACTAGCTCCTCTATTTTTCAGGCAGCTGATGCCTTTGCTAAACTAGCTAGAACTTATGGGAACACCAGCCTCCTGAGTTGTTAACAGGAAAGCTATTCCCTTTTTGTAACTTCTAGCTAGTTTCTAATATATTCGGTTTGTTCTCAAAAAAACCTAAAAAGAGTTGCAGATCTAGTGTTACAAATTGAAACATTGCATTTTCATGAGATATATCTTACAAACTGAAACACAATTGAGATATACAATCTTAGAAGTTCACTTTGGAGAGTGTGACTGGATAGGGGTCTTCCAAAAAGTTGCAGAAATAGTCCTGTCCACCTGTTGACTGGATAGGGGTCTTCCCTTCCAAGGCTTTTCCAATACCTTGGAAGCTGAGATAAGTAGTGGTACATGGTATAAACTGACCATATGCTCGAAAGTTACCAGTAACATGGATTATCTGCAAGGGAGTGTGCCTAGAGGAAGAAAAGATAATACACATTGTAAGTTTACAAAATATGACAAGCTAGGAAGAATGCACATAGATAGATTGGATCTTACTTTCTTTATGTATTTTCTTCAACATATGACCTACATAACTACATCTGTTCTTGAGATAAGTAGTGGTACAGGGTATAAACTGACCATATTCTCGTAAAGTTCCCAATAACATGGATTATCTGCAAGGGAGTGTGTGCCTAGAGAAAGAAAAGATATTACACGTAAGCTTACAAAATATGACAACCTAGGAAGAACGCATGGGATATGAATGTACCATAGATGATGGGAGCTTACTTTCTTTATGTATTTTTTTCAACATACGACTTAAATAACTACACAAACTACGTTAAAGTATTCCATATGTGTTGAATATTATATGCAATGGCTTGCATCTGTGTTTCTATTTTCCATATTTACTTTGATCAAGTGGAACACTAAGGGCAGCCAACATAGGAGCCCAGCAGATCTCGATCCCTAAACAAGTTTCACAGTTCTGTTGATAAGATGGCAGTAAAACTCACTGATGTTCAGACACTTACGTGCTTCTTATGTTTATATGTAAATGCAGATGGTAGCCTTAGGCCTAGGCATTGTAGTCCTAGGAGTCGCAGGGGGAATTGCCCTCCTGAAGCCGAACAAGAAAAAGACAGCATTTTTTACCTGCATTTCCGTAGGGTGTTTAACCATATGTCGCAACAGCAGGAGATAATTCCAAAGTGACTGAAGAAAAGCTCACTCAGAGTCCGGAAGCCAAGGGTGTAAAGCTTCCCTTAGGAGGAGAATCAACTGAGAGTCTGGAAGCGAAGGATGTAAAGCTTCCCTTAGGAGGAGAACCAACTGAGAGTGGGGAAGCGAAGGATGTAAAGCTTCCCTTAGGAGGAGAAGATGAGATGAATATACCTGACACAACCTCAATTGAAAGTTCCCTAGCCAAGGATGCAAAGCCCCCTTCAGGAGAAGAATCTGAATAGCGGGAAAAGGTGAAAGACACTGTAGGTGATGATGCTCTGAGGAAAGCCGTCAAATTAGGTAGGAAACACGGGAAGAAGGTATTAAAGGTAGTGACCAGGGGAAGATTTGGTGGGTTCTTTGTTGAAGAAGGGGTCTCCACTCCTGATGACAATTCCGACGAGTAGACATATGTATGACAGACTGCTAAGTTTATAATTCACACAAAAGATTTTATATTTGCGTGATACAATGCTTGAGTGTGTTTTTGAGGGTGACCGGTTATTCTAGATTTTAAATTTGCGTGATACAATGCTTGAGTGTGTTTTTGGGGGTGACCGGTTATTCTAGATTTTAAATTTGCGTGATACAATGCTTGAGTGTGTTTTTTCTAGAATTCTATTTGCCTAATCTGAAATTGTCAAGTTGTTTAGTTTGTCTTTCCTGCTACTAAGAACCCTCCCAACCAAAAGAGTATTCCTGAGCAGGTTAAAGACGTCTAATGCTGTTTTAAACAGAATTCTTACTGTGGTCTGGATTCGTGCAGTTTTAGATGCATATTTCCAGAATTTGCCTCAATTGGCCATACACAGATGGAAGAAAGACAAATGGATACAACTTGACAGAGAAAAAAATCTGTACATATATACCTTTATCCCCTGGATTCCTAATGAATTAAAGAGCAGGCAAGATGTCTCATTCTTGTGTAACGAACCAACCAGTTGTACCTGACTTGACAAAGAAATTTCAGGGGATTGCGAATTATTGGCCATACACAGAAGATGGAAGAAAGACAAATAATACTTGACAGAGAAAAAATATGTTCATAAATACCTTTATCTCCTGGATTCCTAATGAATTAAAGAGCAGGCAAGGTGTCTCATTCTTGTGTAAAGAACCAATTAGTTGTACCTGACTTGAAAAATTCATGGAGAACTACTTGCCCGCCAAGATTCCTAGTTAAACCTGAAATCATGTTCGAGATGTAAAGGAGCACCAAAAAGGAAATGGATGCTACTGTCCATAGATTTATCGAGGAGGGCACTAGTTTGTTAACCGAAAGTTCCACTGCTGAATAATAAATTGCAAGCTCAACCTGGTCTAAAAGACGTAAGAGAATCTGAAGAGGATATAATTTGTTACATTAAGTGAAACATGGTCATCGACCGTATAAAGAGGATGCAATAGCTGATATTTTGAAGAATCTAAAAGAACGTAAGAGGATATTTGAAAAATCTAAAAGAACGTAAGAGAATACTTTGAGATATTGCTAATCGCAGAGATTATAGTGAATGTTACACTTAGTTTTCCAACTTAATCATGTGTAACCAGATTTACCATCATATTTTATTTATTTTCCGAATGCAATGCATAAACCTTAACCCTACACAGTAAAAAGACGTGAAGGACAATATGTAATATTGGAAAGGTGGTGATTACCAAAATTCGCCAATATAGAAACATCATCAAAATTCACCAATATAGCAGCAATGACCTGTTACATGGTTTTCCTACAATGGTCCAGCACTTGAATAATTATTAGCAGTTGGCAGTTGATGACCAAACGAAACCAAGCATTCTGAAAATGTTGAAGGCTGCAACACAAAATGGGAAAATGTTTATCACCATAAATAAATACATTTTGAGGCAAATTCTGGGAATATGAAATCTAAAAACTACATGAATCCATTGCAGAAGGAGAATCCTGTTTAAATAGCATTATATGTCTCTAACCTGCTCAGAGATACTCTGTTGGTTGGGAGGGTTGTTAGTAGCAGGGTCGATCAGACATTTGGAATTCCATTCGTCTATACAAGGGAATTATCCCGGTGATTCCTATCTCGTTGGATCCAGATTCAGCAAAATTTCATGATTGGGTCCCTCCCAACAAAACACCATTTGTAGCCGTTGCTCGTGGAGTTGCCTGCCCAAAATAGTCGTTGAACTGTCTCAGAACTCAACAAGAATATCACATCCTAATCCACAAAATTTACAGAGGCTTCCACTACCTGTACCTCCAAATTTCCCACTACGGCTCCAAAAATATCATGGGCCCACTGAAAGAGAAGTAGGTCCCGTAGTAGAAACACCTGATTCTTCAGAATCCTAAGAACCCCTCATCATCATTAGCCTTCTCAGTCTGCAACATCCTTTTCCTTCAAGGACTTTGGAACCAACTCTACAGATTCAATTATATATATATATATATATATATATATATATATATATATATATATATCAACCACAATCCAACACAAGGATATTTCTCAGTCATCATTTATATTTCACAAATCAGCTTTTCGAACATTCTGGATGGCATGTTGGGGAGATCTACATAGTAGCACTATTCTCCTTGGAAACAGGTGGCTGAGGTTCATATTCCAAAATCAAAACAATAACTGAATTATTTGAAACAACTCGCACTAGATTTTTACAGTAGTCCATGTTCTTTAGAGGCAGGTTCCTCTGCACCAGACCTATCCCCGTTATAGCATTTCTTTCCCTAATTTACTCGCCTCTGATATTCTTAATTTCCAGATCCCATATACACATATACTTACCCCATCTGGTTTGCACATTCAGATTCAGAGGCATGATGGCTAAACTAACCAAAGAAACAGAAATACACAACCGGTGATTCACAGACGAAGAACAACAAGAAGCATGAATTACTGCAGGGTCCAACTTAAAGATAACCAACCTAGCCGTCTTAAAGATAACCAACCTAGCCGTTACTAAATAAAAATTTTGGCAATCAAGGAATGTTTTGAAACCCCAAGACTCATAATGGCATAGTCCTGAAATGAAGAAATTTCAGGGCATTGCGAATTATTGGCCATACAGAGAAGATGGAAGAAAGACAAATAATACAACTAAACGGATAAAAAAAATCTGTTCATAATTACCTTTATCCCCTGGATTCCCACTGAATTGAAGAGCAGGCAAGATGTCTCATTCTTGTGTAACGGACGAACCAGTTGTACCTGACTTGACAAAGAAATATTAGGGCATTACGAATTACTGGCCATACACAGAAGATGGAAGAAAGACAAATAATACAACTTGACAGAGAGAAAAAATCTGTTCAAAAATACCATTATCCCCTGGATTCCTAATGAATTAAAGAGCAGGCAAGATGTCTCATTCTTGTGTAACGAACCAACCAGTTGTACCTGACTTCACAAATTCATGCAAAACTACTTACCCACCAAGATTTCCAGCTAAACCTGGAACCATGTTCGAGATGTAAAGGAGCACCAAAAAGGCAATGGATGCTACTGTCCACAGATTTGTCGAGGAGGGCACGAGTTTTTTAACCAAAAGTTCCATTGCTGATAAATAAATTGCGAGCTCAACCTGGTCTAATGGCAGAAGTGTCCCTGCAGGGTAAGATCAACAGCATGATAAGAAGGATGTGGTCTAGCTAATCTAAACATAATTCACCAGACAAATTCTTACAAACATCACACCAAAATGGTCATGAATCGTGACAGAAGGCCCCCTTGGTCCAATCTGGTGGTCCAAGCCAATGCTGCCCATGGATGACATACGAAACAATGTTTACAGAACTAATATTGTGCTGCCTCTTTGCCTATAAAAATTCAGTTACTGATACTTCTTGCTAAAAGTATCAAGTGAAACAAGAGACATTGTTTAAGCCTTTTCAAACACACTATAAGTCAGTTTACTGAATACTTATCTGCCATCTGATATATGTGTATGGCCACAAACAATGTGCGTATCATCATCTTATCACAACTTTTCCCTAGTTACACTAAAATGGTTCAATCCAAGATTACAAGTTAATAAGAATTCAAACTCAAGGACTTGAGAAGATATTGAAAAAGAAAACGTAACATAAACTCAACAAGGAACTGCACGACCTTTTCCTATATCTATACCTTCTATTTCTTGTGGGGATGGATACAGAGGGGTTTATCAATTTTAGGTAACCATTCATACCGCCAACAATTTTTCGTATATAAGCCCAGCAATAACAACCTTGTATGTTCGTCTCATCTATCATCCAGCTTCTTTTGCACTTATCTGAATCCAAGAACGAATTACAGCAGCAGCAACAAAAGAAGATCTTATTTTATTTGAAGGTAGAAAAGTTAAACCCAGATGGGCTAAGAGACACAAAACTCTCCACCCAAGTGGTAAATCAAGATCAAATTAACTACAACACCAATAACATATGAGAATCAAAAACCTATAGAAACATACAACTACTAACCACCTTCCAGTGTTTGAGCATCAACTCCACTTCTCGTTCACAGTAACGTTACATGAAGTGGCGATTTATAGATTGGGCAAAAATCAAGCTTAAAAAAGGTTTGTCAGAATCATCAGCGAGGAAAAAAAAAAGTAAAAATACTGAAAAACAAAGAACACTTGACAAGATGATGGATATTTGTAAAAATGAAGATCCATGAAGTTACAGTACCCCCTCTCCTTCTCTTCCGCCAGCTCTGCAACTTGCCATGTTTTTGACATGTAATTGTTAAGCAGGAAAAAAATAAATGAATAATCTGAAGATAATAAACATGACAAGAATTAGAAACTTCAATTTCTAAATAAGCAAATCAATGACTGTTCCCTCAGTAGTTTCAAGTTTCTGCTCCTGCAATGAAAATTGATTCCAATGATTAAGATCTAGATCAACAAAGGAATATCCTTTCCGCTCCTAGGATGCAAATCGGCTCAATGAAAGAATGATTAAGCTCTAGATCACCAAAGAATTACCTTTGTTTAGGCTTCTGAATTGAAATTAAACCGCAAACGTTAAAATCTTCAAATGATAAAATTAGATAAGCTTCAGATCAGTAAGGGAGAAAGTCTGATGGTTCTTAATTTAATTTTGATATTGACTTAGCATCATGAAATTCAACCCTTCAGCTCAGTAAAGGAGCCGAATTGTTAAATAAAATTGACTTCGAATCAATGATTCTTAAACATTAAATCATATCATAAACATATAAAGGATTTCAATTTTTGAACCGAAAAAGGAACCACCTTGATGCTAATTGATTGCCAGGGGAATTAAGGAAAGCTTCAAGCTTCGATTCATGAAAAAATTTGATGCTTCAAATATTGATATACAATACCTTTCGGAGTAGAATGTATTCGATTATTCGAAGAAAGATGAATCAGAATCCTGAATTGAGTGACTGGTAATTTGGTTTTATTTCAAGAACAAAAGAGAGAATAATCAGTTATTTGGAGACGATGATGAGAACAAGATATTGCTATTTTTAGATACTAGGTTTTATTCCTGGGAAATTTACTAGCTAGTCCAAAAACCCCGGACCGTGTTAATCATTAGTTAACCAGGAAAAACCACTTTAACCATAAATCCAAAAATCATTTGAAAACTCCTAATAACAATTTTGTCCATCACGTGTACTGATCCCACGTCCTTCACCTCCTCCACCTCCTACACTACTCGGATTCTTAACGGAAAAAATAGTTTCATTAACTCCATCAACATTACTCGACTTCAGTACTTTCCCTCACTAAAACCTTAAAAACTAGGGCAAAATCAAAATCAGGAAACACCTGAAACAAACACCAAAAACAGAGACCAAAAAACGAAAATCGAAATCTCTAACAGCAGGCTTTGATTTCTTTCAGCATTATACAACTCAAATCTAAGATACTGTCATCATTATACTACTGCAAAATTTCCATCTAAAATGGGTACAAAGAGAAAAATCAACAGAAGTATAAAGGAAACAGTGATTGAAGAACACGATACTCCTCAATCTCCACCACCGAAGAAGAACAAGAAAGCTTCTACAGTAGATTTTATATCAACAAAATCAAGAAAGAAGAAGAACAATGAAGTTGTTGATTCTCCAACAACATAAAAAGAACGAAACAAACTGTTGTTGATTCTCCAGCGAAATCAAAACAAAAGAAGAACAAAGAAGTTATTGTTTCTCAAACAATGAAACAAACTGTTGTTGAGTCTCCAGCAAAATCAAAAAAAAAAAAGAACAATGAAGTTGTTGATTCTCCAACAACATCGGAAGAAAATGTAACAACTGTTGTAGATTTTCCATCTACAAAAAAGAAGAAGAAAGCTCTTGTTGTTCGCTCTCCATCTACATCACATAAGAAGAAGAAGGGTGTTGTTGTTTTTGGCAAAAAAGGTACATATCATTGGTGCATATCAATATATAACATACTCTGTTCATGTTATAGCATACAACATGGGTACATATCATTATATATATATAATTTTTTTTCATGTTTTAGCACATAGATCTAGCATGCAACATAGGGTAAATATTGATATTACTTGGTTTTTAGTATATACTGATCAGTACATATCAATATATGCTTATTTTCATGTTATAGCATCTAGATATTGATTGCAGGATAAGTATATATTGATATGTACTTTGTTCTAGATATTGAATTGGATCAGTACATATCAATATATACTTTGTTCATGCTATAAATATAAAGCATATATATAGATGTATATTGTTCTATACTATAACATCTAGATCTTGCATACATGATAAGTATATATTGATATGTACTTTGTTCTAATCTTGAATGTACATATCAATGTATACTTTTTTCATGATCTAGCAGATACATATCAACATATCAAAAATATATACTGTATTCTATATTATAGTACATATTGATATATTGTAGGAATATTGACAGTGCGTTCATTATGGAGGTGGTGTGAAGAAAACCAAAAATACCACCAAAGCACCTGCACCTGCTAGGAAGATATACATAAATGTTTTCATGGGGATTTTCTCACTTGTTAAAGCAATCAAGGAAGAAAAGCTTGAGTTGACTGAAACTCAGTTGCGGATAATCAGTGAGCAATCATATGGGAACCTTTTTCTGATGTTTTGGTACACAAATCTGGGTGCATATCACTGGATGAAGAATAAAACTGATGTGACCAATCTTATAAAGTGTTATAAGAGAAGTAAAGTTGCAGATGAGCTCAGATTTGAGTTCAAAAGGCATGGAGTTTCACATATTCTGACATCCACTCCTGAAGAAGTAGGTGTCATCTTTGGAATGCCAAGAGCAGGAAAAAGACAACATGAAGACAGAATGCTGACATCGAGGGTGGATATAGAAATAGTGCTTTCTTCCAGAGGTTCTTTTCTGATGTACAAAAGACAAGAAAGGTAAATAGAGTGAGGATACAGGAAGAAGTCTTGAAACTTCTAGGAAAAAAGCCATCAACTAAGAAGAAAGTTGAAGAATCTGAAGAAAAGAAAAGTGATGAAGAAGCTGAAGAAATTGGGAGTGATGAAGAAAATGAAGAAGAAGAAAGTGAAGAAGGGATTGAGGAAAAAAGTCAAGAATTCAGAGATGCTGAAGACCTTGTAAGGCTTATATGCCTGTTCATGTGTATCACTTTCTTTTTCACAACAAAAGATGCACATGCCTTGATTGAAAAGTACATTGGTCTTGTGGAGGATCTCAAAGCTGCGAAGAATGTGTTATAGACAGATTTTTGATACATTCGTATCTAGAAAAGTCACTAAATGACAATGTAAATGCAGTCGAGAGTACTACAGGGTGTCTGAACTATTTGTTGGTAAGAATACGTACTAAAAATATTTTTAGTAGTTTACTCAATGAGAATCTTGATTTGCTTTTAACTTTGTTTTGGTGATTTTTTTTTCTAAAACAAATTTGGTATGCATAGCATACATATTTGCTGGAACCGGAGGAAATAAAGACGATTCCAGGAAAAATGTTTGTTCCAAGAGCTGCCAAATTGAATCTGTCAAAGTTATGTGCTGAACTCCAAAAAGACATTGATACAACTGAATATGAGGTAATAGAAATATGTACTTATTTACTACATTTATGATGTTGTGTTATCCTACAGTATATAATGATATGTAATGAATGTATGATGTTTTTTATCCTACAGTATATATTGACATGTAACTCATGAAAAAACTTGTTTTTATAGTACATATTTTGTTGTTTTGGTACAATTCAATGACAATTTCAAGGTTCAATACACCAATGAAGAAAAGCAAATTCTGAACAGAATAACAAGAAGAGTTGAAGAAGAGAAGAATGAAGATGAAAAGGAAGAAGATAAAGAAGAAACTGCAGGAAAGGAAGTGGAAGAAGATAACTGGAAAGGAAGATATGGAGATTTGAGAAAGACAATCTTTGAGAAAGACAATCTTTGAGAAATGGAATGAAGCGAACACTATGCAGCATGAGGATGGACCGCTTGATGCGTCAAAGCTTCTGCAAATGTTGAATGACATTTACATGAAAGCTTCTCCCATGCAGCCTGAAAATGAAGAAGAGTTTCGAGACTCAATTGATGGGAGTCTCACTCATTTAGGCACTGACCCAACAGGAGAATTCCCATCTCCTACTACTCCAACAGATCCTCTTTGTGAAAACATAACAGAAGGTGGAGTAGTTTTGGGAGAAGAAGTGCCAACTGTTCAGATTCAAACAGAAGATGAACAAAATGATGTGAGTGACACCACCATCAAAAGGGTGCCATTTAGTGTTGCATTGTCAACACCACCTTAAGTGCGCAAGTTCCGTGGTGTTGATGTTAATGTTATTAAAACATGGGCTAAATTCGACTTGGAGAAAGAGGTCAAACAGATGCAGGAGAAAAGTAACTCAGAGGTAAGTAATGCTGGCTAGTTTCACTCTCTATTACAAATGTGTTTATCAAAATATAACTGTAAATATCAATATGTACTTGATTACAATTGTGTTTTATTATTTTCATATAACTGTAAATATCAATATGTACTTGATTACAATTGTGTTTTATTATTGTCATATAACTGTACATATCAGTATGTACTTGATTACAGATGTGTTTTATTATTATCATATAACTGTATATATCAGTATGTATTTAACTATCATGAATAAAACTCTATGGTTGCAGGATGATTTAGCTGGACTTCAACAAGAATCAATGAAGAAGGTGGTTGAAGCTATTGACCAGAGTCTTGAAACGATTAAAGGGATGTCGCAGAACCCAGAGGAACAAGACGTTGAAACCCTGGTCGACAGCTTCGTCGGCATGAAAATACCTTTGTTTACTGAGATGGCTAAGATGGAAGACATCGAAAAGTTCACATCCGAAGAATTTTTGGACTTAGCCATTTCCAGCAGGGATGTTTATGATGAAGAATATGCATCTCTCAGCCAAGACAATGGTAGTGTTTCAAGCCATACTCTGTTTGGGATTGACATTCGAAAACATTTTGATAATTTATTTGGAAATGATTTGCGACATGTAGAAGTTCGAAAAGCTACAACTGATCCAAACCAAATAACACCAGAGAAGAATGCGATTCAAGTAACACATGAGAAGGAAAGTGACCAGGAGGTATATCTTCTACTTGTGGTAATTTACCTTTCTTGTCATTGTTTGAAAAAATATAATTCAAATATAGTACTGAAAATCTGGATTCAAAGACGCAGGAACATGAAGTTACAACAACCCAAACGTCAAGCGACGTGCCCCTAGCAACCAAACTTGCCAAGATGACTGCTGCCAAAGAAAAAGAAAAACCAAAGGTTCTTGTAAAGAAGACATTCAAACCTAGAGAAGAAGTTAGCATGAGGGCAACCCGTGCAAATCCTGGAAAGAAAACAGATCCATTATTTGATAGTGGAAGTATGTTTTCTGAAAAGAATAAGCCAAAAACTGAGAAGAGAAAAAAGACGATAAAGACAGGAAAAGCCAACAAAGCTTGGAAAGCTCAGAAACCAAGAATGAATTTCATGGATCTTCACAAGTCACCACTCTACGAGAATATGACAGAAGAGCAAATAGAGATTCTACTTCCGTACTTTGAGAAAGGAAAGAGAATGTTAGTACTTTCTACCCTTCATTTTAATTTTAAATCAAGTAAGTTTTGCAGTAAATATCAAAAAAACTTACTTCAATATGTGTTTTTGTTATAAATGTGCAGCTTTGTTGCTTGGAGAGTAGAGAATGGAGGTGGTATCTGCGTCAGCAAGTCTACAATGGAAGATCTAATATTCAATAGAGCATTAGAGCAAGATCTTCTCAACTATGCTCAATATAAGCTTCAACTGGCTTCTGAAGACGACCAAGCAAATGATGCCGAAGAAAGAAAATACTTTAAGGTGTTGCACCTGGATCCACCTGCTTGGGTATGTGTTGTTTTCTTCTTTTATACTTTTGAATGGTTATGAAAAAAAGTATATATTGATATATACTTTTGTGAAATAACCTATTAAACGTTTCCAATTTTCAGTATCATGTCGAAAAGCCAGACTATTTTAAGGGGGAAGAAGTGACTGCTGTCATCATGCCAATCTTGAAAATGAGCGATGACATAGAAAATATCCTTGTACCTCAATGTGCCACGGAAACAAGCATTGGACCCTGCTGGAATTTGAGTTTGAAACAAAGAAATTCATACATTACAACTCATCTGTGGCATTCAGGGACCATTGCTATGAAAATGCCAAGAAAATGTCTGAATACCTGTTCAACCCTATCAACCAATTCTTGGATGAGCATAAAAGAAAGATGGTGAGCACCGTACGGTTGACAGACTATGGCTGTCCACAACAAGGGATCTAGCCAGACTGCCTTATTTATGTGATGCATTTTATAAAGATAAGATCAAAGATTGATCGTGATCGGAAAAGTTTGGGAGATGACGAACAACTGATGAAGAAGATTCAGATGAAACGAATCAGGTTAGCTTGCAGGTTGTTGACAGCCACTCATCCTGAAATCAGTTGGGAACCCTTCCAATGAAAAAACAAGTTTAACTACAGAGTAATTCAGATATGTTTGTAGCTCTTGGTCTGAGGAGATAAGTTGGTGAATTTTGGTTTTTGCTGGGCAGGGTTTTGTGGATAGTACTTCGGTAACTTTCTTATTGTGTTTACTTATTGTACTTGGTTTCTACCTATCCGACTTGGTTTTTAGTTATTATGTTTATATATATATATATATATATATATATATATATATATATATATATATGATCTTTATTAGCATTGTTAGGTTTCTATTTTATTTTAGAGTTATATAGAAAGACAGAACAAATTGATATGTGCTACGAAGTACATATTGATATGTACTTTGTTCTGAAACTCTGAATTAATAAATTCATAATCTAAAACAAGTACATATTGACATGTACTATGAAGTACATATTGATATTATTTTAAAAAATTACTTTGTTTATGTACATTTTTTTTGTGTTTTTATAACAACTACAAGATTACTAAAAATAAAAGAAAAATGTATTGGGAATAAAAATCACTAATAACTCTAAATTTAAATAAAAATGTATTACTAAAACGAGGGGGTGCTGCCCCCTCGACCCCCGTATAGAGTCAATGACATTCAAACAATTGTTCGTACATCTTTTAAGATGGAGCAAAATATAAGATTTATATCATCAAATTCACATTATGTCATTAACAACATAATTCAGTTGGCACACAAACAAGTTCTGAAAATAGAAACCTAAAAAAATGCGACAAGTATCTTCTAAAAGAATTTAAATCCAAAATGTACTAAAAAAAACTATAATGAAATTAATTCTCATCCGTATATTGGTACTGACGGATAACACTGCATGTAGCCTTGTTGTGATGAACTTTCAATTTACAATTTGAACATGTAACATGATTTTTTCTCCTCTCCCATGCACTCTTGATGCGGTTCTTTTTTCTTCTTCCTGGAGGAGCCCTAACTACTATTGATTTCAGAATAGTATCTTCTGCGGTATACTCATCAGGCCTGTGGTATATTGAAAAACATAAATAAGAAAAAACTATTATACTTGTGCAGTTTTTGTTGATGTGTGTTTCACTAAATATCAATATGTACTATGGTAGTTCTAGTTTATGGTTTATATGTACTGCTTAAAACCATTCTCATGTATGATACTACCATAAAAAAAATCAATATGTACTGCTTAAAAAACTTACCTGTCGTGATTAGGAACATATCTGATAGCGATTGAATATAGCTGGCGATAACAACTAACTTTGAAGTATTCGTCGATATAATCAAGGAACTTTCCCCCAGATGCAACAATAGCTGCAGTAGCATGCGAGCATGGAAACCATACAGCACCATCTTTGGCAAGTACAACTCTTTTGCTGTAGATCTACCATATGAGGCCTGCAAACAAGAAAAACAAGCATATTATTTACGCAGTATATATTGATATTTGCACTACACAAACAAAAAAGAATATAATATGCACAATACATATTTGATATTTTTCCTAAAAACTAGTTTAGTGGATATCTCAGTTCAAAAGAGCATGTTACCTAAAAAAACTAACATTGGGGAATGAACTTCAAAGACGTGAGCATATGACTGACTAACTTCCCAAGAACGACCAATTTGAATGTGTAGTTCAAGCAAGGCTTGATATACAGGGGTTAAGAGTTCCGGATCTATCAAAAGACTTTCTTCACGACGTTCAGACAGCAACTCCATTACCCGTAGCCTACACGAAAAAATAAAATTAAAAAACAACTAACATATTATACATATAGTACATACATATACTTGTAGTGTTACAAGAAACTTATAAAAACCTGATTGTGTCAGAGAGAGCACAAGGAGGTAACTTCTTCTCGCGGCGAATCCAGTTATTAAAAGACTCGGCAATGCTTGAAGAAGTCTGACCATACCTACATCCTGGGAAGTATGTACTAGACCATTTTTCCCTAGGAATGTTACAGCAGTATTGAGCAACCCAAGGCCTTCCAAGACAAACCATTTCTTGAAGACCTTCTTCATATCTTGCTGGAGAAAGCGCATATGTTGATTTTTGGAAACAGTCCATCACTTCTTTATATTTTTCATCAACCTTACTGATGGGTAAGTTCTTTTTCAAGTGGAAAAAACAATAGCTATGATAAGAATCAGGGAAAACTTCAGGAATTGCATTCAACAAACCTTCACTTCGGTCAGTCAAAAAGGTGATGGGACGATGGTCCATAACTTTTTTAAGATTGTCCATAAACCAATGTCAATTATGATTATCTTCTCCAGGAACTAATGCATATGCAAAATGATAAAACCCTGGAAAACAAATATAAAAGACCATATCAATATGTACTTCATGTCTGCACCTTCAAAATTATGTTATACCTACAGTGTATATCAATTTGTACTTTATGTATGATATGTATGATCCTAAAGTGCATAAAAAACAGATACATATCAAAAATATGTACCATATAAAAAAGTTACCTTGATTGGTGTTAAGACATGTCGCAGCCATTAGACCTCCTTTAAACCTCCCCGTAAGAAATGTCGCATCACAAAAGATCATTGGACGACAAAGTTTATAACCCTCTCTACAAGCTCCAAAGCAAACAAAAAGTATATAAAATCTCTTTGTTGCGTCGTTGAAATCAAAATCAATATAAGACCCTGGATTGGTTTCCCAAACAGCAGTGACCCACCAAGCAAGATCAGTGTATGACTTTACATCGTCACCAAAAATCATTTCATGCGATAACTCTAGTGCATGATATGCGTGGTGATACTTGATGTTGATCCCTCCACCAACTTTAATATAATCCATAATCTCTTGCGGCTTTATGAGAGGGTTGTGCTTGACACGCTCATGAACTAAATGATTTACAAGCTTCCTCGAAAAAGTTGGACTCCTCAACCTATAACCAACACCACAAGTGTTCCTGCCCACGTAATACTTTATCTTAAACACATCCAAAGACCCATTCATGGCAACCGCGTGAAGCATCCAAGAGCAACAGTCATTGCTGCATCTCATTGTGAATCTCTCAAGGTCATTCTTCAATTTTTTAACCTTATATCCAGTCCTCAAACAATATTTCTCACATGCTAACCGAACAGCTTCAACACCACCATGGAAGAGATGTTTTTTATCTTCAAAAAGATTCTCCCAACCATCAGAAAAAAGAACACTTGCAACCTATTTAGAATCTTTCAAATAATTGTTCCTAGCACTCAAAACCAACTCAGCACTGTTGTCAAGATCAACACTTCTCAAAGAACTAGATGCACAGGATAACACAACATCAACATTTGCAACTAAAAGAAATCTGAATTCTTCGTAAAATGTAATGCAACAAGACCTTGAAGAGAAACATCAGCAAGGACATGGACTTTCACTCCATTTTCAACATAATTAACAACAATAGTTGATGGAGTCAACCAGCTCCACGCATTACAAATAGTAAACTTCAAATATTCCAAAGTCGAAGATAACGTAACCAAATATGCAATGTGGTGTTGCTTGTGGTATACATGAGATTAGCAAAAGCTATTTGGATTAGAACCAACACCTCACATGTTGAACTTGAAGAAATGTGATCCAAATAAAATAACACAAAACACAAAAATCAAAACATATATTTTAATATGATAAGAATACTAAATCTACAGTACAACATAATATGTACTATTTTAGAAGTATCACACATATTATAGATTCACACATAACAGACAAACAATGCAAACAAATATGTACTGATTCAAAAATGGTATACTATAAAAACATTATATATCAAAAAGTTTATAAAAACAATACGTATTAATATGTACTGAAGAATCATTCAAAACATCCAGAAGAAAGAAAAAAAATCATGATTCTCTGGAAAAAGAAAACCCAAATAAAACCTATTATCAAACAACATGTAAAAAAACTGAATACGACGATCTAATGAACAAAATAGAACGATTAAAAAATCAGTTTCAAAGATCAAAAGAAAAACTAAAACACGAACAAAAACGAGATCGATCATGGAATTCAACAAAATGTACATCATACAAATCGTAATCATCGGGATTTCAGTGTAAGAAAACAAACAAAAACATGAAATCAAGTTAATTATCATGATTTCAGTTAAAAAAACAAAAACAGAACGAAGCATAAACAACAAAAATAAGAGCAAAGAAGAAGATTAAAGAAAAATACCTGGAGATTTTAAATCGAAACACCAACTGAAGCAAAGAGAGAAGAAATATCTGTGAGCTGCCGAATGCCGATTGTTTTTGGAAAGATTTGATTTCCGCTAGATTTATAGTTCGTACAAGAGAGGGGTATATATGGGATATTGAAAATCTAATTTTCATTGTCTTCACGTGATTTGGATGCGTGACTCACAAAATCAGTCCAAAAACTTGTTTTTGGACTAGGGGTTAAACCGGGTTTGATGGATGGATTAGGGGTTAAACGGGTCTTGTATATAGGATTATGTAGTAATTCCTAGTTTATTAAGACCATCAATACGAATTCCGGTTCCATTTTTATTATTGATACACCACCGGATAAGAACTGAACCGTTTAATTTTCTTATAAAAGTTGACCAGATCGGGACTAACGATCCCGATTTGATGGTACTAACGGCCTTTTGACATGTTTTAAGAGAAAAGAGAAAGGAAAAAAAATGTTGTGTAATTATCGATTCAAAACGGAAACTCAAACTGTATCCAAATCCTAACAATAATAACAGAACAAGAAAACCAAGCTCTAATGCTTATACATAGTGAGACTGAAATCTAGAATGGAGTAAAATCTATGAAATCAAACAAATCCCCAAAATCAGAAGGTTTCCCGGTTAGTTTTTCAAACATAACTAGGAATTAATAGGTTCCAAATAGTATACCTCTTTCAAGAAATTTTTAGAACAAAAACAATAAATCCAAAACTAATGAAACTTTCCTTTTTCTTATTCCAAATATAAAAAACCCAGAAAACTCAATTGATTTTAGACTCACAAGCTTAAGTAACACTCCATATAAAATTCTATCTAAATTATTGGCCAATAGACTTAAAAATATATGTAAAGGATGATATCTCTCTACCAGTCTGCATTCATCCCCTCTCGTCAAATTACAGACAACATTGTGGTAACACAGAAGTAATACACTCCTTAAAAAAGATGAAGAATAAGAATGGAGGTCTTGGGGGTAAAATTGACATGTTGAAAGCTTTCGATAGGGTTAACTGAGATTTTCTAAATGAAATAATGTTAGCTTTTGGTTTTAGTAGGGACTGGTGTAGTCTAATCTTCCAATGTTTGTCTACTGCTTCTAAAACAGTTTTGCTGAATAGAATTTTGAATAATTCTTTACCCCTTCTAGAGGACTGAGACAAGGAGATCCATTATCTCCTTACCTCTTCCTGATTTGTATGAAGGTTTTCTCCGCATTACTCTTAGCTAAAGAAAACCAAAAAAAGATAACTAGAATCAAAATAGCTAGACATACACAATCTGTCAGTCATCTATTTTTAACAGATGATTATCTGTTGTTCATAAAAGCTATTTTGTTAAGTTGTAGAAACCTACTCTATATCATAAATCAATTTAGCTTGACCTCGGGGAAACTTATAAATTTTAATAAATTTGGGGTGTTCTTCGGTATTAAAATTCATCCAAGGCATAAAAGGATGATGATCAGACTTTTAAAAATAAAAAAAATAGATATCACTGAAACTTACCTAGGGGCACCACTTTTTTTGGACAGATCTAAGCTGAAAACTTTCAATTCCATAATCCAAAAAATGGAAAGCAGAGTTCTGAGTTTTAGTGGCAGTTCTTTGTCTTAGAAAAGCAGGTTAGTACTAAATAAATTAGTTCTGACTAGCTTACCAATATATCAAATGGGTTGTTTTGTCCTTACCAAAAAGATTACTCAAAAGATTAATGCACTCCAGAGAGATTTCTGGTGGTGGAAGCTGGGAAGGATAAAAATACAAAAGGTTGTTATTTGAAATGTTTTGATTTATTGTGCAAACCAACTGCAGTGGGAGGGTTAGGTTTCAAATAAGCTAACAAAATGAATATGACTATGATAACCAAACTGGCTTGGAGATTGCCTACTCAAACCAAAATCTCTATGGTACAGTATTCTAAAAGACAAATATTTTATAACTACAGCAGTCTTTGACACTAAATTTTTTTATAATGAAACCTAGATATTGAAATGTATTATGCAGGGAGTGTCTCTAATCCACATATTCAGTTTTGGGGAAGTAGGAGATGGCAAAATAATAAATATTTGGACTGATAAATGGATATCAGGTTTAGATGAGACTCTAGAATCACTTTGTGGTTCTAAATTAAATTCTTTAACACTTGTAGTTGAGTTGACTGACTCAACTACACAGAAGTGGAATTTAGAAAAAGTTAGAAATAACTTTCCTTCAACCTTATGAGATAGAATTTTAAAAATCAAAATCTTTTCAGACAATAATTGGAATTTGGAAAAAGACACTTTAAGATGACTATTGACTAGGAATGGACAACTTACAGTTAAATCAATACATGTTGAACTGCAAAATAATGTTTCAAACCAACATACTCAATCTACTGCTGCTTTTTGGAAATATTTTTGGAAACTGAATGTGTCCCAAAGAATCAGGATTTTTTTGTGGAAATGTATTCACAATGCATTACTAGTTAGGAAAAAACTTGGACAATACATGATAACATTGATTGGCATTGCATTTTTTGTAATCATCTCTGTGAATCTCTGAAACATCTGTACACTAATTGGATTGCAGGAAAATATGATAGTAATGTTATTGAAATTGTTGCTACAAAATGTTGGCTAAGTTGGAATGAAAGGTGCATGAGAATTTTTTAGGAAAAATCAAAAACTAGTCTACATACTTCTATGGCTGTTCCTAGACACTTAAATTTTTGGTCTCCATCTTTACTGAATAAATCTTCTTCTGATATTGGATCTAGCCAATAATTGATTTATGAACAAACTCAACACATTAGACTATTCTGGATCCAAAAAACTTTAAAAGATGGATACCACCTAACCTGGATCAATACAAGATTAATTTTGATCGATGCATCATGGATTGATGAAAGTGTACTTGCAGGATATGGTCTAATTATACGTTCTGCTAAAGGTACAGCTATCCAAGCTGGATCTGGGACCATATATGCCTCCAACCCTGAAGAGGCAGAGGCTTTGAAACTCTTAGAAGCAGCAAAGTGGGCAGCAAGCATGGACTGTCAACAATTCTGGATTGAAGGAGATTGCAAGGGGATAATTGAGTTTGCGCAAGGTCAAGCAAATACGATTCAGTGGAGAAATCAGGCTATAATATTTGAAGCTCTAAGGATTCGAAGCCGTGTGAGCTTTTTTTGGGTTTTATTTTCAATCATAGGTGAAGTAATAAAGTAGCGGATGTTTTAGCAAAATAGGCAAGGAATCAAGGTTCACACAAACAACAATGGAGAAAAACACCCAATTTTCTTCTCTCTGCTTTAGATTTTGATTCTCGGTTTTTACTTTCAAATGTAATTCCTATACAATCTGAGGATAACATCTTGTTGAAAGTTTTTCATATCTCAGTTTCTGACACTGAGATAAGGGCACCCAACAGGGTTAACATCCTCCTGTAATCTTTTGGTTTTGCTTTAATATATTAACTTAAAAAAAAACTATATCCAAATCAATGTAGTTAATTTTTAGGGAGATTCTCGGTAAAATCTCAGAATCTTTATTTTTAAATTTTATACCTCGTAATATATATGTCAAATATTTTGCGCACTTTACATATGTTAAGCTTGTATAGATATAAAGAAACAATGCCGATTTTTAAGAAAAGTAAAAATTAATTGAGGTTTTTTGGGTTGAAATTGATTTTTGTTATTAGATATCCATATGTTAAACTTGTATCAGCGAGATCTCGGTGGAATCTCAGACGTCTCGACGAGTTTCTTGGTCAAATCTCATCTCACAGATATTAAGAGACTTGTCTCGGCCCAGGACCGAAAACGAGAATCTCGACGAGATGTCGGTCGAGATTAACTACATTGAAGAATGTGAAATCTTAATACCCTTTAAGTAAATATCTGAAGTACATGCAAGATAATTCACCCGTGGATGTCATGAACCCATTCAACATGTAACACTTTGTCTAGTGATTAAACACCTTTTGGTTGTTCAGCACTTAGGGACTTGATATTTAGAAAACAAATCAATTCAAGTCTATTTCAACCAAAGTGATCCCCAAAACCAAGTCAATAAAATATCAGAGTCATTGAAAAAACCTTTCTACATTAGTACCCCACACAACTAGGAAGCCTCATCCTTTTACCTGTCGGACACTACCGAACTTGAAACTCTCAAAGTGATACCATCAATTCCTCTCACCTCGATCAAACCCTCATAAAAGAAAAAACCATGGTCATGACATTCATCTCAGCCATCACTGGTAATGAGGCAGCCCCAACCGTCTCTAGCACAGGATGAACATCCAAAGAGAACAATCACCTCAGATTCAGGCTTCTCCTCTCAACTTATAAAATATTGGTTTACAAGTTACTGGTCAAGGATCCAGTGAATATGCTCACCATAAAAATCTTACGTTGTGCCTCCTCCATTCCACGCCCTGCCTCCTCCATTGTGCACGCCCTGCACCTCCAACACTCGCCTTCTTCTCCAGCGCTAGCTCCTCCCACATAATAAGGAATTTTCATCGAAGCTGGGACATTATTCACAGAGATAACATCCTCATGAAGCCAACATCTTTACGACAACATCTTACATCGCCATCTCCCAACAACAATCATGTATGCTTCTCTACTCCATCGTTGTTACTCCTACTATTACTTTTTCATTCTACAAATTTATAAATCGACAACAATCAATAATAAAAAGGTAAAAATATCTCTCACAAGAAGTGTTCATCTATGTCTCTTCTATGACATACCATAAGGGCACGTCAATAGGAGACATGAGCTAGGAGATATGACTCTTACACTAAAGTCTACAGAATCTGAAAATCCACACGGGATTACTAATCATAAATGTTTACGCATGGTTGGATGACCTAGAAAACTCTGAATCGAGTGATTCTTTTTGCATATGATAGCTTGGTCTCTTGTCTTCAAATTTGGGGTCAAACACCAAAATCCAACATCGTATGAAGCTTTAAAAGCTTCTGGAGTGAATGGTGTCCAGACTAGGGTTTCCAGACGGGATTTAGAAGATTCAGCTTTACAAAGACCTCATATTCCCATGGTACCCATTGAAAAACCCGCACTACCGGATGACCGCAGTGGCTAAGTGGGGATAGTATCGGTGTAGGGTCGGGTCATTATAAATGGTATGAAAGACGACAACGGATCATCTGTCGAAGGTGAGAGAGTACGAGGGGTGTACGACGAGCCATGCCAGTCTGCTCGGCCCATATATTCTTTCAGGACGGGCAAGCCAAGCCTGATCCTAAAGATAAATTATATCGGGCATGTGCATGCTGGGTAATGCTAATAATTTAATGCACATTACCCGTCTATGACCCATCAAAATATTCGGACAAGATGGACAAATAGGTCGGGCCACGACTGTCAATGTTTTTACTGGTCATTAATATCAGTACATGACAAATCTAACTTATTATCTTCATCTTTATACTACCCATTAGTTAACAATATTATTTATATCTTATAAGTACTAAAAAAATATATGTAAAAACATAATACTGTGGTTGTACGAACTAATACCGAACATAAACAAGCTATTAGGCAGGCAGACAGGCCGGGCACAAAAAATTGAGAAAAAGTCAGCATCGACCGCCCACCTAAAATGATAAGGCTGGTCAGGAAATCCCATGATAGGTTGTCAGGCGCCCATGGTCTCTTTAGAATCCAGACAACAAATGGCAGGCCACAGGCCTCCTGGCATTATGTACAACCTTAGGTCAGCTACTGGTCTCATGAGTGGCATGGACCATCGGATATCTGGGCTTGAATATATTCCAGAGCCGGGACAGCTCCAATTTAAGGTGGTGGTATTGTAATACTCGAATCGGCAGGTAACGTTCACCTAAAAGAATATAGGTAATGGTTTGTCCTTTCCTAACACTGAGGCCTTTTTGTCACAATTGGCTCCATAGTTTGCATAAAGTTATGTAATTAAGGGTGCTCGGGCGGGAGTAATCCAAAGATGAGTGACCTCCTTGGAAACAATTGTTGGATGACCGCAGCGGTACCCGTTAAAAACCTCACACTGCTGGATGTGGATAAGTGGGGACAATATCGATGTAGGGTCGGGTCATTACAACACAAGTCAAAACATCATTAATATTACAAATCACATTACCTAAGAAGAGGAAGACTTTTCCTGATGAACATTAATAGATTTTTTTAATGTTCCCTTCCCCACAAGTATTGTCCTGCGTAATTCGTTATTATAATACCAATACCAACTAATAAAGATTGAGGATTAAAAGATGCATCAATGTTAATTTTCCAAAAATTTAAAGGAGGAGGTTTCCGAGTAAAATTCAAAATGTTATTAGCTCTAATTGCAAGACTGTAAGCAACAGAAGTAGTTCCTAAATGATGATGTGCAATATAAGAACTAACTTGATGTATGACAGTGTTATGATTATGTCTAGGATTACTATAAATAATTCTGCATATATGTTTCCAAATATAGTGCATAATGCAAATAATCAGATGGATAAAATGAGAGATATGTTAGATACTCATATGGAAATCTTTAATATGCCAAGTCTGAAGCCATGATAGAACTGAAGTATTATGTATCATAGACGTAAACAATTGATGGAAAAAAATATCCAGATGGCTTGAGAAAAGGAACAACGTAGATTCATATGATCTAAGTCTTCAATGTGATTAGAACTGTAGATAAAACAACACTGATTAAGAGAACCCATATGTCGAAATAACCTAGCCTTGACAGAAAAAACATTGTGAAGACCCTTACATAAAAAAAACTGAAATTTATATGGCGTTATCAATTTCCAGAAATTTAACCAAAAATTGAGCAGGTAACTCTAGAGAAGAACTGTTTACTTGTTGTTGATTACAAAATATTTTATAAGTGGAAGCAGTTGTAAATAACCTACTAGAAGTAAAAGACCAAATGAGAGTGTCTTGTTGATCTAGCTGAATATGTATAATAAGGATTGAATTCACCTGACAAGCGATAAAAAGTTGTCCAATGAGAGATGTATTCCACTAAGCAGAATGAGAATCAATCAATTGTGATACCCACTTAAAGTTGCTAATGTTCAGATCATTCCAATCAAAAATTGTCGTTGGCATAAAAGGAATCAAGTTAGCATTTCATATGTAAATATTATTACCATTACTCACTTGCTACTTAGCATGCTTCACGACAATTTGAAGACCATGACAATATTTTTCCATAACCAACTAGAATTAACATTATCAGGTGGTGGAAAAAATTGTAGTCTACTGTGAGGGAAATATTTGTCTTTCAAAAATTTTTCCCACAAAGCCTCTTGATTTTGTATCAATTGCCAAGCTAAATTTTTGTTGAAAAATCAGAATTATAATTGGCTAACCTTTTCAGACCTAAAACACCAAGCCTCTTAGGTAAACACATGCACCTTGTCCCAAGAAATTAAGTGAGAAGATTTTCGATTGTTGTAATTATGCCACCAATACTATTTTTTCGAATCTTGTCCATTTGTTGGATAATTGAACATGAAATCTTAAAAATTTGCATTTGATACATGCCCATAATGCTCAAAACAACATTAACTTGAGTAGTTCTACCAACTTGATTAATTATTTTACTCTACCAACCTTGCAGTTTGTGATTCATATTATCCAAAATACCATGACAATTATTTTGTTGAGACCTGTGCATCATAAGAGGTATTCTCAAGTATTTTTCTCCAAGACCCATCAATCTCATATTAAGAATACCAGAAATATTGTTTTCTTGAGTTTGGAAGTATGCTTACTAAAGAAAATAATGGATTTTTGCACATTAATTACTTGCCAGAAGTTTATCCAAATATGCTAAGTAAATGTTGCAGATGTCGCATATGAGTAGATATAGCTTGAAAGAATCACAAACAATCATCTGCAAAAAAATGGACAATGGATATCAATGCAATGCTTACCAATTTTAATACCTTGGAGAAGACTAAATTCTACATTATGTTGTTAAAGTCTAGAAAAAGCTTCCATAATACACAAAAATAATTAAGAGGACAAAGGGTTCCCTTGACGAATACCACAAGAAGGAGAAAAAGTATCACTAGGTGAACCATTAATAAGTAATGAGATATTTTTTGTAGAAATACACTGTTCAAACAAATCAATAGAAACAGAGTGAAAACCCAACTGACGAAGAATAAAAAGTAAGAAAGAGCATTCAACTTTGTCGAATGCTTTCGACATATCCAATTTCAGGCTCATAAGAGATGTTTTAACCTTCTTAGTTTTTCATACTATGCAAAAGCTCGTGTACTATAATCACATTGTCATGCATGTGTATACTAGGTACATAATAAGTTTGGGTTAGTAAAATGATCTTAGATAAAATAGTCTTTAAACTGTTGGCTAAATTTTTTGAAATATTTTTTTAGTTAACATTACAAAGACTAATAAGTTTGTAGTCTGCTGGAGTCTTAGGATATTGAATTTTAGGTATTAACACTTGGTATATGGTTAATATCTTTGAGCATGTGTTTCTGATTGAAAAAATATTGGACCATATAGATTACCTCAGAGCCAATTGTGTCCCAGCAAAGTTGATGAATAGTTGTCTGGAAACCATCATTTCCTGGAGAAGCCCAAGGCCTGATCTGAAACACCGCACCTATAATTTCTTGTGCATTTGGTAAACCGATAAGACAATTGTTTCTGCTTTAGAAATACAAGGCGTGAAAAGTTAAATTATAACTTGATGAGCTAAAGTCTTGGAAGTAATAAAAAGAATTAGTAAAATGAGTAAGAAAAAAAATCTTCAATTTCAGCTATTGAATCATACCATAATCCCAAAAGGCCTTGAATATCCTGAATATTTGATCTTTTTATTGAAATTAGCCATAGAGTGAAAATAACGATTGTTCTTATCATCTTCAAGAAACTTATCTCCAGCTTGCTGCATGTATCCTTCTAAATTGTGAGCCAATGTTGCAAAGAATAACTTAAATCTTTAACTTCAGAATGAGAGGGAGTCAAATTGTTAGCGTAACACAGTTGAAGTTGAAATTGAATATTATGTAAATTAGTTTCAATGTTTCCAAAAGAAATCCTCTTCTATTTTTGAAGTTGAGTTTTATTAAATTTAAGTTTACTGAAAACCCGGTAAGATGGAGAGCCCAAAAACTGATGACTCCAACTTTGATTGATAGTATCTTTGCAAGAAGGAATTTGAAACCATCATCTGTATAACTTAAAAGGAGAGTGTTTACTACAACTATTAATGGTGTACAATAATATGGCTATGATCGGATACAATAGGTACAAGGTGTTGCATATGTGCATTAGTACAACTATTGATCCAAAGGGTATTTACTAAAGCCCTATCAAGTCTGGCAGAGACATGAGCATCTCCAGACTTATGATTCGACCAAGTAGTATCAGACCCAAAGTACCCCTAATCGATAAGACCTAACTGTTGAACAAAATTTCTGACATGCCTAGCATGAAAAGGATGAGAAACGGTACTACTATGAGTTTCTAAATCATGCATAATGAATTTTAAATCGCCAAAAAGTACCCAAGGAAGATCCACATTATTATTCATGTTAAGAAGATATAACCACTGATTAATATTGTCTATATGATTGTACATAAAGGTAATCTAAAAATCAGGGTTGTTGTCATGAGTATGTATAATTGCATGAATGGTATCACAAGTAATAAGCATGATTTTAACATTTATACCCTGTTTCCAAGCAACATCAATTCCTCCAGATAAACCAATAGACAGATCAAACCGATAGTTAGGGTATCTAGTATGAAAGAGATATAATCTCGTATTATTAGATTGAGATTTGGTTTCACACAGAAAAAAGATATCAGGACCATTATTGGTCAAGCAAAATCTAGATAATATCTGGTATGAGGGCTTCCTATACTTTGGCAGTTCCAAGATAAAATTTTCATGATTAAAGATATAAGAAAATGTAAAAAAAAAGTTCAACAGAATAAAAACAAAGAAAGCAGAAAACAAAAATTAAAAATTAAAAATTACAGAAGAAGCATAAAAATGAAGATGAAAAAGTCCGAGAGAAAGACCTATTGCCAAGCATCAGTGTGACTCTGAGTATTAAAAGCTTGTGCAGCAGCAATGTCCCAAATCATATCACCAGTATCAGTAAAATTAACCACAATGCCTTGAAAGGTATTGTCTTCAAAATGAAAATTAGGAGAGGTAGGAACTGAATTATGAGGCTCATTAGCTATGTCTAAAGTGGTGATATTTCAATGTCTCTTCTTATTATCAGTACTACTAGAAGCTTCACTTGCCAAGGTAGAAGAAGGTTAAGAAAAGGTTTTGTAATTATTAGAAGATGCATTTGAGTCTGTAGCAGAAACAGAGAAATGTGCATACTGTCATATGGTCGAGGCTTATTCTGAATAGTAGGTTGACGTCATCATGACCTTCTTTGAGAACCATGTTGTGAAAACAGTTGAGCTTTTTCTTGAGGATTTCTATATTGTGGTAAACTCGATTCATCAAAGCCAAATCCTCTAACCATCTCCTCCATTTCAATTCTTCTTTATGTCATATCAGCACAATCATTAGCTTCATGGTCAGGAACTTTACATTCAGGGTAAAAACGATAAGGTTGTTTTTCATTAAAAATATCCCACCCATCTTGTTACTCCAACAACATTTGCAGCATAAATACCATAAATTAAAGGAGTAGCAACATTAATCAACACCAAAGCTCTATATTTAGAAGTTGTAGGTGGATTTACACCATCAGGTTCAACTACTCTAACCTCTTAACAATATTACCAAACATCCGAAGTATATCAACATATGTAAACTCAAGTAATAGATTTTTGTATTCCAACAGGGGGAGACAAAAAATAAACAAATGGAAATCCATAGTTAGGTTCCAATCCTTCAAAACTATCGAATGTCAAGTTCCAAGCCCCACTAAAAATTTAAAGACCCGTAAGCTAGTTAATCCCATTTGAATGGTCAAAAAACAATTACGTCACGTGATGATTTAATTAAATAAATTTAATCATTAATTATAGTAATTAAGAGAATAATAATTTGGATATTAATATCATTAGATAAATTTTGGAAAATACGCGAAATGAACTACTTGAACGCATCGTTCAGACATCGAACGAAGAAGATACGACACTCGAAGTTATCATGTAAATATTGACTTTAGTCAAATTCATTTGACTCAGGAATCGACCAAATTAATGATAAATTATAGTTTGTTATATATCTTAGATTAAGGCTAATTAACTAGATTTAGGGTTAAGCTAACATTTTGATTTATATTAACTACAGTGGTGTAAAGAGAGTGTAAGAAAACATATATAGAGAAATAGTTAAACAAAAGTTTAAGTTTATCTTCCCTTGGTTTTTAACTGGCGGTGTTGTTCTGTTAGACAACTTGAGTGAGGTGGCTTTGGAGTTAGTTTTGTTTTAAAGGTACAAGTTTTGAGTTTAAGAAGGAAGAAGTTATATATGTGTAAGGAGAGAGGGAGATAAAGAGTTTTATGGATGGAAATAAAGGGAAGAAATATGAGTTGGTGATGATGATGGTAGGAAGAAGATAAGTTAGAGAAAGGCTTGGAAGGAAATATATTTCTAGATAGAGTGAAAGGATTAGATAGAGTGAAAAATAAAGTATGTGGTATTAGAAAGAAGTAGTTAAGATTGATATTATTTGTAAGTTGATTGATTGAGATTGATACAGATGAGGAAGTGGATTATTATCATGGTGTTGATGATATTGCATCCCTAATTTATGAAGGTAATATTTAAACTAGTCTCTAATATGTTAAATATGATACTGGTACTTCCGTACTTGCTAAATGATATAATAGGTCATAAACAATCAAGTTCTTGAATATCATGAAAATCATGATTTTATGTGAGTTTTTATGTATCTTTTCCCTTAACCAAGAGACTTATTTAGGTACCTTAACATATGAACTAGTCCTACCTCTATAAACATAAATAGTACTTCATTTTGTCTAATTTCCGTTGATATAATGTTTGTTCAATTTGATTAAGAAACAAGCGAGTTATAGGCTTTTGAAAATGAGCCCGTGCGATTGAATTCTGTGTAAACATCGATGAGTGACCACCAAAGTAGTTAATATTATGTATCGTTCTCATACTACCGAGGTAATACACCTAGATAAATGGTTATATCGGATTTTATCGGCGATACACGATTAAATTTATAATTTTGTAATTTATAAGTAGATGTGCACTATAGTGCTCAAAGCTTTAATGAAAGACATTTATAATGTAAAAATATCAATTAAACTAGTTTCATATGATAACCTAACATCCCAAACATATAATTTGTACGAGCATTAATTTAGTAATAAGACGGATGAGTCAAGAATGTGATGTTGGACTTAGTCTTGATCAAGGGAGTAATAGAAACTGTAGACATCCAAATTGGAATAGACAACCGTTTTCTAATCCTTATTGCCTACATACTTAAAGCTGTAATACATGTTAGGAACTTCAATTTTAGTAAGAATGTCTAATTTATTTGATTAAGAATTATTATATGACTGCTTATCTCGGAAGCACCTTTTTTATTCTTCTACATCCCGATCTCCTGAGATGTAAACCTCTTGAAATAATATTTTGAAACGTACTGAAAATTAACGATATGTTAAGACCACATTCTTCTATCCTGCATGTAGATACTACCTATGGAATTTTATCAGAGGTGAAAGCTTCAACTACACCAAGTTCATATGAGGATATTATATCCAAAAATTACGTCGGTGACTCAACTAGATAATACTCCCTCCGTTTCAGGAAAAGAGTTACTTTCTCTTTAAATTTTTGTTCCAACAACAGAGTTACTTTCATTTTAACATAAAAAACTTTCAAAACTACCCTTGTTATTCTAAGAAATGTTATTATTCTCATTATAAAGATATATATAGTATTAAACTTTTTGTTAGGGTAAATCTGGAAATAAATTTTAAAAGTTATTCTCTCTCATCTTGCCTTAACAATTGTGCAAATAGGAAAAGTAACTCTTTTCCTGAAACGGAGGGAGTATGTAATATACTAAGGCCAAATGAGAGATATGTGCCACCTCACAACCTTCTGGAAGATGATCCCTGCCCCAGCTACACCAAGATTCCTTCTAGAGGATCTATATAACTAAATGTTTTGTAATTCTTGAAAAATTTATCCACGTTGACGAGGAAGTGCAACAAATGGTTTGAAGGTCATCGGTAATCCAACCACTTCAACCATATTTAGTTTAAAAAAAACATCTCATTACCTGAACATATCAAACAGCAAAGATAGCATGTACTTTTGAAAGAGTATGGTTTAGAAAGAAACTGCGAATGTTTAAAAGATAACCTCTTTTGAGGTTTATGTAGTTGAAAATTTCCATGATTAGCAGAGATAACGTCTATGCATTCATATTTAGGATGTCAAGTTTATTGATTAAACAAAATATCATTATCTTATAAAAAAAATCTCTTGCAAGCCACTTGTCAGAAGCTACTCAAAATACCAAAAGGAAACCATAAAACGTTTCATATCTCAGAAACACATAAAAATTCAAAATCAAGTCTATTTAAAAGAAGTCTTTAAAGACTGGTTTAATTCCTTTGGAACATATTTTCTGCGCTCTCTCAAGAACTTCTGCTGCAATTGTGTTTTGAGTAACCTCCTTTGGGTCTCAATTGTGTTTTGTTGTTCTTGATTCTGTTTTTTAAGAGATGATTAATGTTTGCTCAATAATCAAAAATCTAATTTTGGTTTTATCATGGTTGTATATGATTGAGCCTTATGTCATTCAATCATGATAGTGTTCTCTGCTTTACGCAAGTAAATTATAGCACTCAGATGCTTTTTTTTTTTACATATAGTCATTATTTGATTCAAGTTAAACAACTTAACATTTGATGATGTCTCAGGATAATTAGAATGACTCGGTAACGATTAGTATTGCTAATGAGCTGCATGTTAGGATAGTTCTTGGACGTGGTGGAAGGAACATAATGGAGATTAGTCAGGTCAGATTTTACAGTGAGTTACTTTGTTTTGGGATTTATTGTAACTCTGAATAGTTATTGAATAAGGTTGCTTTAGTTCTTCTTCTTTACGTGGAGCCATTTGTTCTGCAGGTTAGTGGATCCAGGGAAAGGTATATCCCAATATCTATCTATTCCTCTGTGGTGATTTAATAACTACTATAAAATATACAAAAGAAGTAAGATGTTTATCACTCAGATAGTTTATTATACTCCTAGCATAAGTATAATATACTCCCTCCGTTTCAGGAAAAGAGTTACTTTCTCTTTAAATTTGTGTTCCAACAAAAAAGTTACTTTCATTTTTAATATAATAAACTTTCAAAACTACCCTTATTATTTTAAGAAATATTATTATTCTCATTATAAAGATATATATAGTATTAAACTTTTTGTTAGGGTAAATCTGGAAATAAATTATAAAAATTATTCTCTCTCATCTTGCCTTAACAATTGTGCAAATAGGAAAAGTAACTCTTTTCCTGAAACGGAGGGAGTATTTGTTTAAGATCGATGTTGCAAATCACATGATGTTAATTTACTATATTCCGTTGGTTTACGTAATTTTTTAAATGTTATTTACTTGAATGTAATTCATTTAATGAGATTATAGTTTACATATATCCAATTCAGATGCATTTCTATTTTTCGTTCGGTTTTAACTTTCTGCGGCACAAGTGATTCAATCACTTTTTTACATTTCATAGCTTGAATATTTTCGTTACACGATCACTTTTTGTAACCAATCTTTCTGAAACTATGGGTGATAATTCGAATGTGTAGGTAGTATATGCTGATTGTTCTTATTTCTACAATTTATAGGATTACCAACAAGTTCAAATACACATCTTGGTATTAAATCAGAACAAGTTTAAATATCCATCTTTAATTCTTGAAGTACTGATTTTTTTTGTTAATATAATAATACTGGATACTTTTTTTATGTTTTATCTGCAAGGAATTTTCACAACACTTTCCAGGACTGCTCATGCTGCTGTTTAGGGTGAGCTTGAGTCCCGGCTCAAAAATAAAGCTTTACCTACAAAGGTATGGCATTGGATTTTTTCAGTTGTTTTTATGAACATAATTTGGACTTTGATATATGGTATAGTTGTACAAATTAACCTTATAATAGCTTAATGCAAGGGTGGGGAATAAGGGGAGTTTGGTCCACAAACACCAATAAATTTTTGAATTTTGAATCCAAAGATCATGTCGTTTTAGAGTAGTTGTGTCACTACAAGAAAAACCGGTTTAAACGACGGGTCGCTTTAAGTCGCTTAAAACCCCTTTTGAGTCGCTATAACCCTTATAGCGACTTAAAGCCCCAATCGCTCCGCTTGTTGCAAAAGGCCTACTTTGTAAAGGTCTAGAGCAGCTAGGCAGTCGCTCTAGTAATCAACCAACTTTCCTAAAGCGAGTACTTTTCTCATTGCTTCAGAGCTAGACCAACCACTAGGGAGCAAGTAAAATCCTTATTGCTTAATAGCTAGGACAACCAATAAAGAAAGTAAAATATCAATCGCTTCAGATAGACCAACCATCCTAAAGCAAGTAAAATACCTAGTTGATAGATACATGGAACAACTCGACCTGAAATTGCTTTGTTAAGGTTTTAGGCGACCAAATAATTTTGCTCGCTAAAAGCGATTTCTTATTTTGATTGGCCTGAAGTTGGTTGTTTAAGTTTTTAAGCTACCAATTTTTTTTACTCTCTAAAAGCTATATGTGATTTACGAGCTATTAAAATACCTAGTTGATATATACATGGAACAACTTAGCATGAAGTTGGTTGCTTAGATTTTTAAGTTACCAAACTGTTTTGCTCCCTAAAAGCGAATTGAGTTATTAAAATACCTAGTTGATAGATACATTGAACAACTTAGCCTGAAGTTTTGGTTGCTTAGATTTTTAAGCTACCATTGTTTTGCTCCCTAAAAGCGAATTCTGATTTTGATTGGCCTGAAGTTGATTGCTTAAATTTTTAAGCTACCAAATTTCTTTGTTCGTTAAAAGCAAATTTTAATTTTGATTGTAATTAAAAAAGTTATCACTAATTAAGATTATATAATTAAAATGGAAACTTCTAATTAAGATTAGATAATTACAAATATATTGTTCTTGAGTATCCCCACCAAAAGTCATTACCTTTTTACATTAATGTTTGCCACCCATCCCCGACAAGAACCAAAAAACATACAAAAGTTAATGGTTCATGTATCATCTTAGTGTTTAATTTTCACTTCCCCAAAAGAACAAAAAACATATAGGTCCAGGTCCAAACAAAAACCAAAAAAACAAAAAGCCAGCAAAAGGCATTGTACCTGTTTGTTCACCAAAATAAAACTGCACATCCATTAGTTAGTCAGACTCATCCTCCACAGACAAATCATTCTGCAAATCATGATCATCGCCAGCATCGTCGTCCTCATCTTCTTGATCATCTAGGGATTCATCTTCCAAATAATCTGGCATAGGTTGAATTCCCATCTTCTTCAAAGCCTCATTCATATACTCTCTGAGATTACGCTCTCTCCGTTGAAGCTTTGAGATCTCCTTGTCTTGCTTTGCAACTTTCTTCTTTTCTGAGTCCAGCTATTCTTTGAGAGCAGTTATTTGTGCTTCATTTCTTTCATATAAGCTGAAGCTGCTGGTAGCAACTTTTGTCTTACGAGCACGCTTGGCCCCATAACGACGAGGATCAACAACCTTTGCATATATTTCTTCAGGCGTGTAGTTGACTTCACCTAGACGAACCTGCTCACTCAACCGATTCATTACTGACTGCATTTACATTGTAAAAAAAAAAAAAAAGGCAACTAATTCAAAGAACTTTCATATAAACAGAATATAAGCAGAATTTAAGCAGAATAAAAACAGGCAACTAACTCAAAGAACATTCATTTCTGACTGCATATAAATAGAATTTTCATTCAAAGTGCACTAACAGGAGTAAAAAAGCAAAAGATGGACGGATCAAATACTATCGTAAAACTACATTTAAACAACTAAGGTTCTCATGTATGATCAAAGTCCGTAATGTGTAAAAAAAAAATAGTTAATAAGAAAACCTTAACCAAGTTTAATGCTTACTTCATATTTCAACACATCCTTAGCTATTATGCAGACATTCAACACATCAACCAACAGTACAGTCTCAAGCATTATTCAAATTAGTTAATAGTGAGTGAAGGAAATTTATACCTGCCAATCTTCACACACTTTACCGAGCTTGCTAGCCTTGTGGGTTACCATGAACATACTGAGTGGATCAACTGGGAGATTTTTGCGCGCCTAATGATATAGAACTTAATAGTGTACCACAATAAAAGTAATTAAGACATAAGAACAACCAAAATACAACAATAAAAAATTTAAGATTTACCCTCTCATGCGCTTTCCTAGCAAAACTCTGCGTACCATTTGTATGGTTCAGGGCTTGTGCCTTCCGCGCAGCCTTTGCTTTCTCGGATGCAACCTACCAATTAAATATGAAAAATTCAAGTTAGGAGACACTCTAGCAAATATCTGGACACCACAGCTCCATGTTAAAGGTTAAACATAGTTTATTATCTAAGATGTCAAATCATCAAAATACATTGCAAAAGGTTAGACCAGCAAATTTATATACCTTAAACGCAATATCAGTGTTGAAGAAGTCACACATAAATGTCCAGTCATCCACATTGCGGATTCTTGGGGATGGATGCAGCAAAGCTTCTTCATGACTATCAAACGATCAATAGTGCTTAGCCAACTCAGAGCGATATCTCACGTAAGCCATCCTCATCTGTGTTCTAATAGCCTTTTCAGCGTTTGCGTCATCAGGTACTAAGATATAGTAATCCTAGAACAAAAAATAAATATGTTAAACAGTGACCAGTGATTAAAAATTTCCATGGAACTAGAAAAAAATTAATAGAAAAGGTGAATTAAGTATTTCCCTGACAAGTTTAGATACTCTTGCTATCTTTTCTTCAGGCATGTTTCTAAACAAACACACAGTCAAAGGAAAGTTATCACTCTGGCGTACCCACATACCTATAGATAGAATACATTCAAGGTTGAATGTACCCACCAAGACGTTATCAGAAACTTCCACTTTCAGTTTATCTTCAGCAGTATCTCTAAGTGCAACATTAGGCAGAGTACCCCTAGTAGTCTCTGTGTTATAAACGGAAAGCAGCCAACAAAGTCAGTTATTACGAAAATAATGTTAACTATCAACTGTGAAATAAATAGATAAAAGGTAAAAGATTTTACTTTACGAGGTGGTTGGGAAGAATCAGCATCCAAATGAGAATTAGTAGCTTCTTTGCGAAAAACCACGATGGTCTACTTCAGGTGATACATGTTCATTATCAGCCAACTGAGTTTGTTATCGACGAGACAACCGAGGATTCGTACGAGGTGTTGATTCATGTTCAGTACGATCCAACAAAGTATATCTTCGAGGACTCCTTAGAGGTGTTGAATCACATTCATTATGAGGCAACTGAGAATGTCGTCGAGGAGACACCCATGGATTGCTGCGCTGCCCAAATGAAAGATTAGAAGATGAAACAGATCGTTGCTCGCTGCAATTTTCAACTTCATCACACACTGGAGGAGGTAAGTGCCTAGAAGCAGAACTTTGATTGCAGTGGTTTTCAACGTCATTACGTGGTGGAACAGATGGTTGTCGCAAAATAGATCGCTGACTGCCACCGTTTACAGGTTCAATATCCCATGACAATGACCGTTGTGCTTGTGTTGAACTTTTTGCCTTTTGATGACTGGCTGCTTCTAATGGAGTATCTATCACTGGCTTTGTTCTCTTTAACGGCCTTTGAGGAGTTGTTAAACCTGCAGCAGATCGCTTTCTGGACTTTAATACATTTACATAAGTACCACCCTTCTCTGCAGTAACCCATAAACAAAACAGTTAGACATGAAAAACAAATGAAATGAGAAAATAAACAAAATAAAGGAGAAACTAGGATAAAGGGGGAGGAATATTGTTATCGTTTACAGATCTCATATGAGCCGACGCCCTTTGTCGAGTGGTCATCGGATCACTCCTGGGAACTTGCTTTATAAGACCGCCTCTACTTCTAACCATTTATGAAAACAACCATCAAAGTAAAATATCAATCACTTAACAAGCTAAACTTCACAAGTTTACAAACACCCAAAACTCACAGCAAGGGTTTAAACTATATTTCACAAAAAAAATCCATGAAACATGACTATTTACCACTACTACATTACATCAAAAGAACTAAACAATATGACAC
>JAJJMC010011034.1:4615949-4675189 GCA_023531435.1 Papaver californicum | reverse complement strand
AACAAAAGTAGATAGCTACAGAAAAAAGTCACAAAGAACCCAAAAAAGTCAGTGAAGGTTAATGGAAGATTCCATATGAAACATGAGTATTTACCACTATTACATTACATCAAAAGAACTAAATAATATGACGCACAGAAAAGTATAAGATAAACAGTGACCCAACACTATCAAATCACATACCCTAAACAAAAGGTTACAAAAAATTTAGCCACTTGAAAAAAGAGATCTATTAACAAAAATAGATAACTACAGAAAAAAGACACAAAGAACCCAAAAAAATCAGTAAAGGTTAATGGAAGATTCCATCCCAACCAAAAAAAAAATTAAAAGAGAATTAAAGAAAGATTAAAGTAGCAAAAAGACAACACCAGAGACAAAAAAAAAATACTTTTGATGAATCCCCAAATTAAACCCTAAATATTGAACCCAATGATGCAGACAACATCAAATACAAAAAAAAAAAACTTCTGATGATCCCCAAATTAAACCCTAAATATTGAACCCAATCATGCAAACAACATAAAATAAAAAAAAATTACTTCTGATGATCCCCTAATTAAACCCTAAATTAATATTGAACCCAATCATGCAGACAACATGAAATACAAAAAAAAAATATACTTCTGATGATCCCCAAACTACACAGTGGACCTCAAAGCTTAAAATGAAATATATGCATGCTAAGAATATCACCCCTAAGCTTAAAATCAAACATTAGTGAACAAACATGCCAGATCTAAACATGTTAATATAAAAATGATAAAATACAATATGAACTTGATGTTGCAGGACATGATCTAAACATGTTTTAGAGAACATACTTGTGACGTACTGAAGGAGCACTATGAAGTTGATGTTGCAGGGTATCAAAGATTGAATGATGCTTCAATATTTAGTGGTGATGAAGGTATCGACGATGAAAACCCTATATTTTCGCCTACAAACGGCTGCTCTGGAAGTTTTGAGAGAGCAAAACCGACAAAGAGAGAGAAAGATAGGGAATGAAATGATAGGAAAAAAAGTTTAGGGTTTTGAAAAGAAATTTTGAACGGTGGATAAGGCACCTCATACGGATCATGGAAATTTTTGGATGGTCCAGATTCGGTTTTGGATTCTCATACGAATCGAGACAAGTGTGTGAGTAGCATGTGTGGTTCTCTTTTGCTAAAACGAACTAGTGCATTCAATTTTATTATGACGAATCCTATACGAAAAAAATCCAAAGAATATATATAAAATAATTTTGGATATTGTTATCGACGATAGAGCTCTGCTAAAGATTTCGACTTAGTCGAAAAGGTCATTAAAGACATAATATGAACAATATAGGTAGGTTTAGGGTTCCGATGAAGACTCCAACTTAGTGAAAGAGGTTATTAATTAAGGATAATATGAAAAAAATCGGTAGATTTAGGATTCTAATGAATTTCTGACTTAGGGAAAGAGGTCATTAAGGATCATAGGACGAACATCGGTAGAGTTAGGGTTCCGATAAGATTATAACTTAGAAAAAAAGGTCGTTAAGGATAATATGACGAACATCGACAGGTTTAGGGTTTTTGGTGAAGGGAAGAGGTCATCGAGGATATATGACACACATCGGTAGGGTTACGGTACCGGTGAAGATTCCGACTTAGGAGAAGAGGTTATTAAGGATAATATAACGAACATGGATATGTTTAGGGTACCGGTGAAGATTCCGACTTAGGGGAAGAGGTTATTAAGGATAATATGACGAACATTGATAGGTTTAGGGTAAAGGTAAAGATTTTGACTTAGGGAAAGAGGTCATTAAGGATAATAGGACGAACATCGGTTTCATTAGGATTCCGATAAGATTATAACTTAGAAAAAAAGGTCGTTAAGGATAATATTACGAACATCGACAGGTTTAGGGTTTTGGTGAGGGGAAGAGGTCATCAAGGATAATATGACACACATCGGTAGGGTTAGGGTACCATTGAAGATTCCGACTTAGGGAAAGAGGTTATTAAGGATAATATGATGAACATCGATAGGTTTAGGGTACCGGTGAAGATTCCGACTTAGGGGAAGAGGTTATTAAGGATAATATGACGAACATCAATAGGTTTAGGGTAAAGGTGAAGATTCTGACTTAGGGAAAGGGGTCATTAAGGATAATAGGATGAACATCGATTTCATTAGGATTCCGGTAAGATTATAACTTAGAAAAAAAGGTCGTTAAGGATAATTTTACGAACATCGACATGTTTAGGGTTTTGGTGAGGGGAAGAGGTCATCAAGGATAATATGACACACATCGGTAGGGTTAGGGTACCGGTGAAGATTCCGACTTAGGGGAAGAGGTTATGAAGGGTAATATGATGAACATCGATAGGTTTAGGGTTAGGGTACCGGGGAAGAGGTCATCGAGAACAATATGAACAACTTTACGAGAATGAACCGATAACAAACAAGATTATAAAATTAAAGATCGAACACTCGTATGAAGATGTACCTTTGACATAACAATCATTAGTCTAAAATTGATTGACCAAACATGACATTAATTACTACGTCCCGAAACTGCACCCCACCGAGAACGATAATCGTATGGCTATATATGCAAAACACAACAGGGATGCGGAATACTACCGAGAACGAAATAAATATCGAGTTTCCAAGTAAATCTACAAATAGTAATCATGTGATAGTTTTACAAACACAAGGCATATTTTGGGACGATATCTTTCCCCATTTTGACCCAAATTCCTTCTGGAATCCAGATTTTACAATTAACTCAAAAAAAAAAAATCTCGTTTTATAAAATATACATGGAAACCCATATTACCCGACTATTCAGACCAATCAAAAATCGGATTTTATGGTTTATTATGAAAAAATAATTATATTTACTATGGTTACGAAATTATTGGGAAATAATTTTATTTATTATTTTTATTCATCTTACCGAGATGTGTCCACGTAATAGTCAAATAATTAAACTTTTATGTTTCAAAAAAAATAATTAAACTTCCCACGTGTATTTTCTTTTTATTAATTTTTTTTTTGTGAAATTGTTTCAAATACAATACATACAGCTATACCCGTCAAACGAAATAAATGGTGGACCTCTAGCAAAACAGGCCATATGAACTTTTAATGATTTTCACTCATGGACCCATATCCGTTTGTGCTGAACCACATGCTAACTTCACCCAACTCAATGTCTCTAACTTTAATATGCCATAATTTCAGACAAACTTAACTTCACAAACAAAAAACGAAATCTCTAACTTTAATGTGCCCTAATTTCAGACAAACTTACCTACCCAAATATTAAACGCAAGGTTGGAAGCTTAGACTTCTCAGCTGTTTCTCCACCAAATCTGCTGTCAAAGAAATGCTCACTTTAGATTTCCCTCTTACGGAGATTCCTATAGTATAATCTCAATTTCTAGTTACGAATTATTTCGAAGCTAGGGTTCAATCTCATTTTCCTCTCCACCACCAGGGACCTATCGAAGTCAGAGAGAAGAATTTTTTTGGCTTGGTCGAAGTCTCAAAGTCGAAGAGAAGAGTTTAGAAGAGTACATATTCCTGAATCCTTAGTGCAGTGATTTCTGGTATTGTACAGGATTTAGTGGAATGAATTGTTGCTAGGTTTCTCAACTTCTCTTACTATATGTGTTTAGAAATTAGGGATTTTATTTGATTTGATGAATTTTTCCCTAAACTTAAAATTAGGGGTTTTTAATTTGATTCTACTATTCATCTTTTATAGTTCATCAATTGGGTACAATACAAGTTTTTAATTTGATTCTACTGTTAATTGTTAAATTAGGGGTTGTACTGATTCTACTATGAATTCATCAATTGGTACAGTACAGAATGCTTACTTAAAAGACCAAGTTTTTATTTTGATTGTACTGTTAATTGTTAAATTAGGGGTTGTACTGATTAAGGGGTTGTACTGATTCTACTAACAGTACAGAATGCTTATTTGCTTAGTAGTTAGTATTGGGTATTTCGGGTACATTACATAATGCTTGGTATTAGGCAGTCCATTTTGTGTTAACAAGTAGTGTTTATACTTTTTGTAACTTACATTCACGCATACATATTTGATTATGTATTTTAGCATTTCAATTTAATTGTGTTTGTTCGATACAGATATTATAGCATCGATGGATAAGAGTTGGATTAAAAAGCATAGGAAAGAGGAGGCGTTCCGCGAGGGAGTCGTAAACTTCCTAGACTCTGCGTTTGAGCATATACAACCTGGGATGGAATCAATACGTTGTCCGTGTGTGTACTGCATTAACAATTTCTACCGTTCTCGAGATGAAGTGCATCTACATATATTGTGTCATGGGTTCACGAAAGGATATACTAATTGGATATACCATGGGGAGGCAGAGGTAAGGGAAACTTTGGGTACTGCTAGAACAGTTGAAGATAACTTGCCGGAAAACGACGATTGGGATGAGTTGCTAGGTGGTATAGGAGCAGCTTCGAACTCCGATGCTGCTAATTTTTATAGGTTATTGGAGGAGGCCGAGGAACCCCTTTATCCTGATTGTAAGAATTATTCAAGGTTATCCTTTACTGTGCACTTACTTCGTATTAAGACCCGTGGTGGATTGGCTAACAAATGGTTTGACGAGTTGTTGAGTCTTCTGATCAAGGTATTTCCAACTGCCATAATACCGAAGAACTGTTATGAGGCTCTAAAAACCAAAAGGGACTTGGGTCTTACCTACCAAAAGATCGATGCTTGCCCAAACGATTGCATATTGTTTTGGAAATACTATTCACTCTTGGATAAGTGCCCGGTCTTTCATACTTGCAGATGGAAAAATGATTGGTTGCTGGTAGACGACGAGTCATATATTAGTGCGACAAGAAAACCTAAGAAGAAAGTTGCTGAAAAGATAGTACGATATTTTCCTTTAAAGGCAAGAATTCAGAGGTGGTTTATGTGTCCTAAGACCGCTCCTCACATGATATGGCATGAAAAAGAACGTATTGATGATGGAATTTTAAGGCACCCGGTTGATTCTCAGAACTAGAAGAGCTTTGATAAGATGCACCCCATATTTGGAGCCGAGGCTCGCAATCTGAGACTTACATTAGTAACTGACGGGATGAATCCTTTTGGAAATATGATGAATCCTCATAACACATGGCCAGTTGTTTTAATCAACAACAACTTACCACCATGGATGTGTATGAAAGGTTCCAATTTCATTTTGTCTATGACAATTTCAGGACCCAAGTCACCAGGAAATGATATTGATGTGTATCTGCAATTATTAATAAAGGAGATGAAGGATTTATGGGAGCCCGGTATTCTCATTTATGATGCTTCAAAGAAAGATTTCTTTCTATGTCGTGCAGCATTACTGGGTACTATTAGCGATTTCCCTGCCCTAGCCATGCTTTATGGATGGAGTACCAAGGGACAATATGCATGTCCATGCTGCAATAGTGACCCATGTTCACTTCGATTAAGCAGCGAAGGTAAGAGCTAAACTTGTACTTATTTTGGATTGCTTTCCTTTTATGCCCAACTCTTATAATTTTGTCGAAATTGTGATTTGTAGGTAAGTAGTGTTACATGTTTCACCATCGTTTCTTGCCAATGGATCATAAATAGCGCAATCACAAGGCAGCCTTCAGTGGAAAAAAAAGAAACGACCACCACCAAAGCTATTAAAGGGGGCTGAAATACTTGAGTAGTTGGATCATCTAGAGAAAGTTGAGTTTGGTAAGAATGGAAATCAACAAAGTATATTAGAAAAGATACCCTTTGATCACAATTGGACAAAGATTCGTATTTTCCAGCTGGAACTACCCTACGTGAGCTCAATTTTATTATTCCATAGTCTTGATGTGGTGCATATCGAGAAGAATGTTTGTGATATTCTGATGGGGACTATATTGAAGGTCAATGGGAAGACAAAAGACAATATAAAAACCCGATTTGACCTATACGGGATGGGTATACGGAAGGACTTATGGGGACGAGAATAGGGGATAAGTATAGGGTGCCAAACGCCTCATACGTGATGTCGAATACTGAGAAGGATTCATTTTGTAGACTTTTGAAGGAAATTAAGGTTCTGGACGGGTATGCATCAAACATTTCTCGTTGTGTGAACCTTAAAGAGCGGAGGCTTATAGGTCTAAAAAGTCACGATTGCCATGTTTTATTGGAACATTTGTTGCCGATAGCAATTCGTGGAAATTTGCAAGATGATGTGTGTGAAGCCGTGATTGAGTTATGTTTGTTTTTCAAAGTGTTGTGTGCTACGGTCCTTAATATGGCTGATTTAGACAAACTGCAGGACAATATTGCAATCACATTGTGCAAGTTAGAAAGGATATCCCCCCTATCTTTTTTTATCGTGATGATGCACTTGCCCATTCATCTACCAGAACAAGCAAAGGTTGGTGGTCCAGTGCAGTATCGTTAGATGTATCTGATTGAGAGGTAAGAAGTATCAATGTCATTTTCCTTAGAAATTTTACCTTTTTTTGAACACATACTAGTCCTGGTTGAGTTTCTGTGATCTGTGTATATTTGTGAACACATACAGTTCTTTCTATGCTATGTATCAGGTACTTGCGGAAGTTAAAGTGTTTTATGTGCAGAATAAAGCTTATCCCGAAGGCTCGATGGCGAAGAGAAAATAATAGAAGCTCTCGTTTTAATTGAGCGCCATATGAATAGTGTAGCTACGAAGTTTAATCAACTTAGTAGAAACGAGGATAACACTCGATTTCAATCAGCAGTTAATAAGTTGTCTGTTTTCAGACAAGCCGGTGAATTTCAAGGTAAGAAACATGTGGCGTCGATTTCAGAGGAAGAGTTCCACAAAATGAAATTCCTTGTTCTCAAGAATTGCGATGAAGTGCACCAATATGAGGAGTACGTGTTCTCTACTTGCTATTTTTCCTTATGTACAATTATAAAAATGCTAGAATCTGAGAATGTTCTCATGCATATGTGATTTGCATAATTTTCTTACGGCAATAAGTGAGCACAAAACTATGATTGAAGGAACTAGCCACGCACATAAAAAACACACCCAAGAATTTCCTAGATGGTTTGAACGTAAAGTGAGTCTCAATTCAATACTATTAACACTTTTATTTCGCCACACAAACAAATTTCTGACTTTGGTGGGATTTTTTCTGTAACGAACATATTTCCAACTACACAAAGAGACCGGTCAGGTGACTGAAGAACTATTATCATTGGACGGAGGTCCTTGTCGAGAAGCTTTGGCTTTCAACATTTACACGGTCAACAGGTACCGCTTTCATACAAAACGTTGGGAGCATCGAAGAACGATACAAAACGCTGGAGTATGTGTAACCATCGAGAAGGATTATTTTGGTTCTAACTGATATTGTAGAGCTGAGGTATGTGGGTAGCTTCCGTGTTGTTCTTTTCAAATGTGATTGGCGGGATGTAGATAGTGATAGGGGATGCAGGAAAGATTGGAATGGAGTTGTTACGACTGTTAATAAAACCATAAGTTGTTGGCAAGATGAACCATATGTATTACCATGTATCACAGGTGATGTATGTGAATGAAGAACAGGGGTCCCAATGGCATACGATGATAAAACTAAAACCTCGGAACTATTATGATATGCCGGTGCGTGATATTAATACAGATTTGAGTCCGAGTGAAGCATCCCAGGATTTGTACTCGACTTATTCAATGGAAGATGTACAACGTGAACCGCAGCAGGATGATGATGATAATTTTCTTTGGGGTAGGACTGATGTTCCTGATGAAACCATCAATTATGTTGCGCCAGAACAAGGTGGTGCGATAGTTGTCGATCAAGATGATGCTGATATTGATAGTGTCTATACTACTAGTGATGACGATGATTTGCTCGAATTTGAAGAGTCTAACAATGAGATGGACTGTGATTAACCCGTCAGAATGCAACCATCACTAATCCTAAGGTACCAAATTTTTCATTTCCTATCATTTTTCTTATATTTCTCATTTTGGGTTCTTTAATAATTTTGATTCCGATTAGCTCAAAATACAATTAGTAACCACACTGTTGAGAAATGCTTCTAAACCATGTTATTATACTATATGAGCTATTGGGGACCAAGTACATCTTGTAATTTATTGGATGTAATCCTGGTTTGATTGGGGTTGTTGTTAGGCCATTTCACGTAGTTTCGGCAGCTGAACAAAGCTGCTAAAGAGATAACAGTGATGTTATGTTGGTAAAACTTCAGTTCTAGGATAATATGGGTCATATATAGCTTGATTATATATGTTGGTATAAAGACCCTTGTTAGACATTGTGAAGGGTCATATAGCTTGGTATCGTTTGTTGCTGGGACATATCACGCAATTCAGGCAGCTGCAAAATCTGCTTATAAGAAAGGGTCTTGCCATTGTAAAACTTCATTTCTGGGATAACATGATGACACAGCTTTATGGATATTCATGTGAAAACCCTTGTATAGATTTTCGTCTGTGATATTTCCTATGTTGCATGAAATTTTCAGAGTGTTATTTACTTTCTGAAATTTTCAGAGTGTTATTTCCTTTTTTTCCTGCCCTGATTTCCTTTTTGTGTATTTACATTTTTAAAAGTTAGTTACTTTGTAGTCCTGGATACTGAGAATGTCTTTGTTTTCCTTTGAATCAACACGGTTACATTACAGTATCCAACATCAAGTCATCATCGACCGAGAGTGAAAATTTTTGTATATCTTAAGAATTGACATAACTGCTGTTGTGCACTTGTGCAGGATGTTAGGACCAAGGATCAAAAAGTTTCTGACTTCCTTAAGAAGTTCTACACCACCAACTACTTTTAAATCTGAGAACAAGACCTAACTCATCCTGCTTGTCCGGCTTCTCCTATATTTTGTCCTGGCTAATATCGGATTATATGTTTTTTTGTTTTTCTTTTGTCCTGTAAACTTCAGGAATAAAATCAAACACTTGAAAGTCTTGTTTGTGTTTCATCAAAAGAAAAAAGAAACTTTTGTCTGTCACGTTTTATGTGCTCAATCAACTTTATTGCTGATTCACCTTCAGGTTGGTTGTTTGGTTTTATTTGGTACGATAACTGAGATAAGTCGGACTGAGTATAGAAGATAGGATCAAAACTTTGTATTTTTTGACAACGAATTTCTACTTGTTAAGGCAAATTTGTAGATAAATTGCTATTAAAAGATAAAATAGAAATGATAAACACACTAAAACAAAAAAAGTTATAACCAAATTATAGTCAATTTAGTCGACTCATGTTAAAAAAAAAATCAATTTGTGCATCCAAACATTTGCTCATAGTGAATCAAAACAATGATTTGAACGAGTTTTCATGTTTCCATTAAACAAATCCTAATAAGATTCTTGGATTAATACTAAGATCTCAAATGTCTACTTCAAAAACTGACTTCTCTTTTGAAATGGTGGTGGCGGCTTAAACTTAGTTGCTGGGAGAGGTTTTACCAAGTAATTCATTTATTGGTTGCTACGAGTATGTGCCTCAAAGTAAAGAGCTACACGAGCACTTTTCTAGATGCTATATAGATTACTTGAAAAAAAAAAGGATCTTGCGGTCAAACACATCTGCCATGGCTAAAAATTAGTTGACACAACTTTAAAGCAACCCAACTATTTGGCAGTTGCAAGTTTTGTAGCATAAAATCTTAAAGCGACTAAAATATTGGGCTCTTGCTAACATTTATAGCAACCAATTAATTTTCTGTTGCTACGAGTATGTACCTCAAAGTAAAGAGCTACAGGGGCACTTTTCTAGATGCTATATAGATTACTTGAAAAAGGGATCTAACGATCAAATACATCTGGCCATGGCTAAAAATTAGTTCACACAGCTTTAAAGCAGCCCAACTATTTGGCAGTTGCAAGTTTTGTAGCTTAAACTCTTAAAGCGACTAAAATATTGGGCTCTTGCTAACATTTAGAGCAACCAATAAATTTTCTGTTGCTATGGGTCTGTGCCTCAAAGTAAATAGCTACATGATCATTTTTAGCTGCTATAAATTACTTGAACAAAGGATCTAGCATTAAAGACATTTTTTCGTGGCTAAATAAAAGTGGACACAGGTTTATAGCCGCCAAGATTTCTAGCAGTTACAATTTTGGATGCTTAAAATCTTAATACGACTAAAATTCTGAGCTCTTACTAAGATTTTGATCGCTTGAACAGGTTTTTCTTGTAGTGTGTGTTAGTTTGATATTATTTTTGCAGCATGTATTGGGCACCTAAATTTGCAAAAATGGTAAGCAGATTAGATCATGAACGACATACGTTTTGTTTAATAATCTTATTAATAACGGTATTTGTATTCTGCGTGTTCAAGAACTCCGATAAGATAGATCGCTTACCCGGACAACCTGAACTGGGGCTGAATTTTGATCAGTACTAAGGATATTTACTGTAGATGTTGTAAACGGAAAGGTGTTATTTTACTATTTTGTTGAATCTCCTCAAAATTTATTAACTAATCCGTTAGTTTTATGGCTTAACGTGGGTACTTAATGGTAACACTAAATACATGCTTTAGATATCTTTGTGAATTTACATTGTTTTATATTTTTATTGAATTTTGTCCAGTAGTTTTTTTTTAAGCTTTGGGTTCACATGTATAGTTTCTCCGAGTCATTGCATGAGTTTATCTGACAGTTTGAATGTTTTTGATTTATTATGAATTGCAAGTTTTTGCTACATTATTGTTACTTTACTGCTTTTAGATGTTTTTGTGAATTTACATTGTTTTACATTTTCATTTGAACTAATTTTTTTCTTTTGTTTTGTTTACTAGGTCATCAGAGTTTTTTGGACGCTTTTGGTTCACCTACAATAGATATGGTTTCTCAAAACCTATGCATCAGTCTATTTGTCATTTTGATGTTTTCGATTTCTTATAAGGATTGCATAAATTTGCTTCATTATTGTTACTTTACTTATGTGAATATCTTTTGTGAATTTTCAATTTTACATACTGTATGTGTGTCTACGTTGTTTGGCATTTCATTCTTTATAAGAATATATATTTTTGGACTCGCAGCAGTTGAAGTCAGTTAACACAGTTTGTCGCATTTGAAACGACATTTTCAATGTATGACAAAGGGAGACCCTTCCTCTGTTTTTAGTTTTGAATGACCTAGGCATAAATCATTACGGTTGTTTAGGTAATTTTTAATGAGATATAAGTGATTAGTTTAGTTTTTTTGTTATAATTGAAATCAATTAATACTTGGAAGAATATGCATATTTGGTTGCTATTTAAACCCATTTGTGTGGTTTGCTAATCACAAATGATTTTAATATTCATATCACATTTTTGTGTGAAACTGACTTTTATGCTAATACCAATTTAGTTGTATTTGTTACCGAAGTTATTGTGGAAACGACATTTTCTACGTACGACGAAAGAAGCTTACGATTTGTTTTTAGTTTTGTATAGGCTGGGCATTAGATGTTAAGTTTCTTTGATATGGTTGAAGTCATCTATTAGTTATTTGGTGAATTGTATTGTGAGTATTCATGTTTTATCTCCTTTTGTAGTTCATATATGATGGATAAGAAATATCAATAAGATGGAGGCAATGAGAAATGGAAGAGAAAAATGACCCAAGAGCAAATTGCTATTGAAGATAAAGATAAACGTTTTTCAAATATAAAAGTTCAGTATCTTCCATTTTTTTTGACACATTACTAACTCCCCTGGCGTAGATCTACTTGTTGTTAATAGCGGAAACTAGCAAAGAAAGCCAAACGTGAAGAAGAGCAGAGATGTCCATAGTTCTGGATCCTTGGGTTGAGGGTAGGATGAGGATACTTTCCAAACAAAGGGATGATGAACAAGAAGAGTCTACCAGGAACAAAGCTTATTGGGAAAAATTGAATGAGAAGCGCAGAAAAGTTAAGGAAACAAAACTGAAGATTAGAGAAGAGATTGATCAAGAGAGAGAGAAAAACAAATGAGAAAACATTATATGATGAAACAAATCAAGATGAATGTGATAAATTTCTTTGGGATGAGGCTTTTGGTGCTAAAGTGCTAATGGTGAAGTACTGAACTACAACATAGATAGTAAAAAAGAAATAGATAAGGAAATGAATCCAGGTGAGAAATACAATTAAGGAAAGGAAGAGGAGAAGATGATACTCTAAATTGGTGCACCCATACTTGCTTTTTGGGAATTTTTTGTCTAAATTTTTCTGGGCATAAATATGTATTTTCAAACATTGCACCACATTTACCTGCTCATTTGAGTTATGATTTAGGGTAGAGTGTTAAGGGCGTCCACAATGGTAAGACCAAACCCAAAGATCAAAGAGTAAAAATTTTACCCTTTGATCCGGCTCAAAAACAACGGTACATGACTAAAATTGATCGGGCGCTTATCTAATATACCGCTTGTTGTTGGGCGGACGTATACCCATACGTTTGCTGAAAAATCGGGCGGATGCTTAGCATTCCGCCTACAAAATCAAACAAAATCAAGCGGACTCTTAATACACCGCCTATCAAGCGGACTTCTCGGTTCACGCCCGTGTTTTTGAAGCGTTACGTTAGACGAACGCCTATTACCAGACGGTTCCCTACACGCCCGCCTGCCATCAGACGGTTTCCTACATGCCCGCTCGACTATAAATCATTTGGTCCGGTTTTGAAACCATTATTGGTCCTGAACAGTAAAAAAGCCGGACCAAATACCATTTATACTCGTACCTTGTGCTATGTAATTGACGGACCAAAGACCATAAATGAATTTGGTCCGTCTTTTACTCTAAGCCACTGTGGAAGCTCTAAGACTATCACCTTTTTTTAGTTACACTGATTTTAACAATGTCATAGTACGACTTTTACTATTCACATTTATACCTTACTTATTATTCAGGTTTACTTATATATATGATAATTTCTTTGGCGAAGACATTAGTATGGCTTATAGCACAGGAACTGTGCTTAAGTTTCCTAATAAGAGTGGCAACTTAGCTGAGCCCATGCAATGCACGGGCATAACACTAGTATAATTTGAGGTTAATATAGAGAGTTGTGGTTAAATGTCGAAAGTTCTTTTAATTTTTAGAGCTTCTGGTCCCATCATAGGCTGTTTACACCAATATGAATGGTAGGTTTCATTTTTTTTAAGGGATATTTTTTGTTGGGGAAAAATGAGTTTAAATTAAATGTTTTTTGGTCTTGGTGTGATGTGAATGAATCTCTCTAGTTTAGTCCCACATTGGGTATTCTAGAGAAGGATGTCCACTATATAACTATTCTCATGTGGATAGTTAGACAAACAAGAGGGTGGAATGGGGTGGGCAAACAATACATGGGCTAACTAATGTATTGGGCTTGCCAATGAGAAACACATCAATCATGATCTATTATTTTTACCAAAAATAGTTTTACAAATCCGAAACCCTATATAGTTTTACAAATCCGAAACCCTATAGGATTCCTTTTATATTTTGGGAAAAGTTGATTTACACGAAATCCGAAACCCTAAAGGTTTATTTTTCCTATAAATACAAAACGTTTTCAGAGTTAAAAGATATCCCAGAAGCGGATACTATCCTGTCTTCTTTTCACCATCTTCTCGCTTTGTTTTGCGCTTTGATTGTTTATTTCCCTTCCTTCCCTGTTGCTAAGTTCAAGAGTGGGTAGTCTGTATTGTGCTAATACAAGCTATATCGGGCAGTCTTATCCTGGACACATCTTCGCACGTTGGGGTTTAGCATTGCTCTTCTCGAGTATACCCGCGAACTAATGTGTTAAGGACAACTTGTTGAACCTGTGATTCTGCCCTCGTAGTTGTCCTTGGTAGAGTTATTTTCAATTAAGTCCTTTATATATTATTCTGATACATCTAACGCTGCTGTTCATTGTTGCAAGATTTCAACATTTTTACTCCACACGGATTATGCTTGGGCGATGAATACCTATGACTCATACATAAAAACTTTTCTGAAAACCTATCCAATATTCCTTTCCAGCTACTTCCTCTTTCTATTCCTCATCTTTTTTTTTTCTTTAATTACTTAATTGATAGTTTTTCAAAGATATAGGTGATTAAGCCTACCCTAGTGGATTGGCTTCGTACATTCAAAATGCTAGAAGACTTCTTGCGGATTCAAAAGAAGGGAAGAATCCATTTGATGGATTTACTCTCCTTCTGTAAGTTAGATACTTTACTCTATTTTCCAATTGTCTTTCTTGTTTCTTGTTTTATTTTCTCAGTTTTTTTATCCCATTAAGTAGGTTCATTGTTGTTGTACCATATCTGGAAATAGTCACAACATTTACTGTTCAAGTTATGGAATTGATAAATAGAGTCTGTGTGGTTGTTGTACTAAGATGATTTCTTTTTCAGGTCCCATCGGGATAAATTCTTACCTTTGGTGATGAAAACTTCATAAACTTTGAGGAAGTTGGTCTCAAAGAAGTGCGCAATGCTGCATTTGTCCTTCATCAATATATTATTAAAATCTAATATTTGAATTCTTTCACAGGTTCTGTCTAATGATCTTCATGTTATTGATTACATGGATGAGTGTGTTATGCTTCTACTTGCATGCTCTGATAGATCCAAGATGAACATGTTGGTGCACGATTTGTTGAATATTGACCTTATAAGCCCAGAAGTTTGTGTAGCTTTATCAGTTTTGTGGGAAAAAAGGATGTGCGGAGAGATATGGCCTATGTCTAGAAGGTTATTGTTATTTCAGTAGACTATCATTTAGTTTGCCATCCACAAGAATATTTTACAAGCTCATTTTTTTGTTTCTTATTGAAATCAGTGTCTCTGAATTGATGACAGATCGTACACCTAGACGGCTAAGGAAACCATTGCAAGAGTTGTAGCTGGAGCTCTTGCAAAGAAAATCTTAAATCTTGATGAGCCATACTCAGGATGAATAGAATGCAAGCTTATCAAATACATGGACCAGCCGGAGATGAAAACATCTCACATCCAAAGAAGCACTACGACGATGTATGTTGCTAAGCCTGTTTATAATTCATTTAGACCACATCCAACTTTATATCATGAAGTTCTTTTCTACTAAAATGCCTTGCTCAAATTTTGATGAATATGGTCGGAATATAAATTTATTGTCCACTGAAATGTTGGAATAAGAATTTAAAGTTGGTGGTTAATTATTTTGAGCAAATTGCGATTTGTATTATCATGTTTGTTCCAGTTGCTCTTGTATGCTATGCACATCTTGTTGCAGCGCTAGCTCAGATGCTACAGCTTCTCTTGTTTGACAAAATATTTGAATCCTCATCGAGCCATGCATGGTGGTGTAACATCTGCTGCTTGTGTTCCAGTTTCCTGAACTTCCCAAACTTCATTCTTGAGGTTTGGCTTGTGTTCCAGTTTCCTGAACTTCCCAAACTTCATTCTTGAGGTTTTTCAATAGTTATAATTGAATGAAGCATTTGGTATAAATCTAATGTTAATTTTTGTAATTGGTTGTGTTATGATACTTTTTAGATTTCAATGATGTTTTGTAAATTGATTTGGAACTTGAATGATTGTAATTCGATGAAGTTGTAAAATTAATTTTGTTGTTAATATAATGTTCATTCAGTTCATGTTTGTTTTAATCTATTTTGTGATTCAGTTGAATCAGCTTTAGATTCAGCTAGTTGAATCACTTTCTTTCCATTTTTTTAATAAAATAAAATCAAAATTTAGGTCGAGATGTAACTGATTGAGCCATTATAGAACAAATAAAGTTTATCCTTCATTTTAACAAGTTAGGCCCAGATAGAATCCAACCTTTTTGGAATAGAACGACAAAACTAAAACTAATTATGGGTTTGATGTAATATGTTCTTTCGCTCGTTTTTAGAACTTGTTCTGTCGGTGCTTTCTTGTCAATTCTCCACTAATGAAAGCACGCTCAAGTCTACAATTACTAATAATAATTGGTACCGTGAAACCCCAGGATCATTGCACTCTGCGGGAATCTTCTTCAACAACATAGCTGAAACACTTTCATCCACCTGCATAATTTCGTTAGCAACCAAATTATCCTTTTTTGTACACAATTCCTTCAGAAACTTAACATAACTGGTTACTGTTGTGATGGTCTCAATAAATGGGATGTTGATTTGCACCTTTTTGAAGATATCCAGAATCTCCTTGTTTTGGGTTTCTTTCTTTGATTTGGCAAAGCGACTAGGAAAAAGTGGTAGAGTAGTAAAGTAGGAAGCATGTCCTTAGGTTGTTCGGTTTGAAGTGGATTTTTCTTTGGAACGATCTCCTCTATAGACGCTTCCTCTTCCTTGTCTTGTTCTAACTCTTGACTACCCTACTTCTACTGACTTGAATGTGCAACTTCTCTTCCACTTCTAAGAATCATTGCATTGGCATTCTATCTTGGACTCACTAAAGCTTATGATGACAGTTTTGTTGGTGCTTGTGCCTTCATTTGATTCATCTTTGTAGCCATTTGTCCCATCTGAGTTTGTAGATCTCTATTAGCCTTATCAGTTTTCAACTGGTACTGATCAGCTTTATGTTGACTTTGTTGGCATAAGGAGAATATAATGTCAAGATTAGAGTCTTGATTATGCGGCTGAGGCTGTGGTTTGAATTGTAGTTATTGAAAACAATTTTTTCGCCCATAAGATGGCATAGGAGCTGCATCTTGTTTGTTTGAATAAATAAAATTTGGGTGATCTTTCCAACCTGTGTTGTAAGTATTAGAGTATCGGTCATACCTTGGCCAATGATTAGGGAACACAACATTCACCTGTTCGGCCCCTTCTTTATAGGTAGGAATAATCATCGCAGTCATTCGTTACACTACCTTCTCTATGTCATCCGTTGTTCTGATTGCGTGACTCTCTCATCTCGCTAACTCTTCTGATGTTTGAGTCATTTCTGGTATAAAATTATTGGGCATTTAAAGCCATACTCTCAATCAAACTAGTTTCCTGTGAGATTTTCTTTTCAGTAAGTGTACCTCCTGCGGCTACATCTATCAAGTTTATATGTTCCGGAAGTAATCGTTCATAGAAATATTGAATGATGAGTGTTGACGAGATGTTTTGGTGTGGGAAACTTGCCAACAATCATTTATACCTCTCTCAGTTCTCATAAAGAGACTCCCCGGTAATTTGCAAAATGCCGCTAATCTCTTTACAAAGAGATGTCGCCTTAAAAGCAGGAAAATACTTCTCCAGAAATAGCTTTTTCATATCTTCCCATGTTGTAATATTCCCTGGAGGAAGATAATACAACCATTCCTCTACTAAGTCTGTCAATGAGAATGGAAAGGATTACATCATAGCCGTTTCACAATCTTCGGTTCCATGCCTAAGACTCGTCATCGTGTTCTGAAACTGTTGAAGGTGTCGATTTGGGTTTTCACCTGCATATCCCTTGAACTTAGGTAAATGCTGAATCAGATTCGACTTTATCTCCACTGGTGTTTCTATGTTAATACATAATGGTTGTGAATCTAAACATGAAGATGTTTACTCTCGTAACTTCTTCTCTGGAGGTGGAGGAACACGCATATCTTCAAAAAGTGGGTCTTTTGAGTTGTTCCTCTTCGTGTAATAATGTTGCATTGTTGATAACCAGCGCAATTACCTTTAGCCAGAGATTAAGTACCTAACATCAAAAATCTAGAAAACAAAGTTAAAAACTAAACAAAAAATAAAGAAAAAAAACTAAAATAAATAACAACTAAAACTGACCGCTCCTCGGCAGCGGCACCAAAATTTGATGATTGTCATGAGTTCACAAATTAATTCACTTATATTCTACTTCACTAATGAAAATTATAGTAGAAAATAAGATTCGTTCCCACGAAGAGCGGGGAGTTTTAGTTGTCAAACGTCACAGAGGGGATTTGTTTTAGGTTAAAAAATTATTAACAAAGCAATTAAAAGTAATTAAGATGCAAGCAACAAAGAGAAATATGATCGAGGGATCCTTCTTCGTTATTAAACAATTATTGAATTAGTATACTCAACTATACTTCATTCATCACAGATTATCCCCAACCATAGGATAACAAGTACGCTTAGTTTTCCCCAAAATTCTTTATATCACTGAATAACATGTACGCTTAGTCTCCAGATTTTATCCAGCTGAACCACCCTGAAGTACGCTCTCAAGGTGTAAACCAATCAAATACTTTAAGGTTTATGAATTTAGATTTGATCATAGTAGTTAAACTCTGTACGCTCGGTCCACTTTCTAGTGTTTGTTTTTACACATGATTTCCACAGAATCCCTTTGCAAGGTCTCATGTTCTCTACTTGTGTAAGACGTTATGATTCAACTACGAATATCCCAACTCTTACTAGATTTAGATCAATTAACAAATCAATTTAGTTATCCACCTAAACAATTTATCAATCAAGCATGAACATTTATATTACTAAAAACAAACAATAATCATGTGAAGAACTTCAAAATAGATTCATATAATAACTCAAATCATGTCTAAAACTTAGAATTCATCCTCAATCAATTAAGTGTTTAGATACTCATGGATGTACACCCATGTTATACATATAAGAAAATAGATAAGAAATCCTTATGATAATGGAACTGCTCCGAAACCATTGCTTTTCCTCCTTGTAAATGATTTTCCTCTCCAAACCTACAAAATACTATAAAAGATGTCTTCTTAATGTCTTGGATGTCTCCTTATATAGTATCCACGGAATCTAGGTTTAGAATCCTCCCGGGACTGTGTTTTCCTTGTTTTAGAAGCTCACACACGTGCCAAATACCATAGTTCAATTGGGTTGGACCTAACCGTAACTATGACAAGAAAATCTTGTCAAAATCACCAGATTCACGGTTGGATTCGAGTCCAATGACCCCAACCGTAATTATTCCTGGACACTTTTTGTATTTTTCCATTTTGGTCATAACTCCCTAATACAGTGTATGATTGACCTCATTCTTTTAGGGTTGGCTTCGTTTATTCGTCCTCTACAAGATGTTAATGACCAAATATTCATATCTCTGCAACTCAATTTATGGTTAGGTTAAACCCAACCGTAAATGCTTCTAGAATTTCATTCGCAACTCAGCTTGTTTTACAGTTAGGTCTAGGGTACTTTTCCTAACCGTAAATTCTCTAGTAACTCTTGTCTCAAATTTGAGTTTCCATCTTCCAACTTCTCCTTTTCATGCCGAAATGAACTCATTTCCTCTTCTTAGTTCTTTTTAAGCACCATTTCCCTTATTTCGGATGACTCACCTAAAGAAACAAATAAAATAGAAAACAAGAGTAATACAAGGTAAAATGCATGAAATATAGCTAAAGCAAGAATGAAATTGATACTAAAAACATATAGATTAAACACCTATCAGCGGCTTCTCATACTAACTTTTGTGGTGCTCGTCCAACTTCTTCTTCGAGTTGTCTTCTATGGTTTTTTTAGTTGTCTCAGCTTGTCCGTTGCTTTCAGGGTATATTGGAGTAGACTTGTTTTTATGAATTTCGAATGTATTAAATAACATATCGATGTTTTCCCCTCCAAACTGCTTATCGTTATCTGACACGATAGCCACAAGAATTCCAAATATGCAAATAATATTTTCAAAAATAAATTTAAAGACGTCCTTATCTCGTATGTGCTTTAACATCGCTCCCTCTACTCATTTGGTGAAATAATTTGTTTCTACTATCAGGTATTTTCGTTTTTTGCTCCCTTCTACGAATAGTCCAACGATATTGACTACCTATTTAATGAGGGGTAAGGGATTCAACATCGATTTCATGTTCGATGATGGGATATATCTTCTTAGAGAATCTCTGACAATCTTCGCATCGTTGCGGCACGTCTTTAGTATCCTCATGGATATATGGCCAAAAATATCCCTGAGCTTTTGCATTTTGTGATAACGATCTTGTGCTACTTTGATTTCCCCATAATGTATTTCTTTCAAAAATACATTCCTTCCTCCTATGATAAGCATCGTAGTAATGCATAGGAATGATTGTCGATAAAGAACCCTTTCTCTGATTTGGTAATTAATCAATTTTTTTATATCTTTTACGACATCAACCTCTCGTTGGGAAACTATCATTTCTCTAGATAAATCATGATGGGTACCCTCCAATCTTTCTTTTCATCTTTTTCTCGAACTTCGTTGAAAATGTCATTCCAACTACTCAATGTTTTCCACTAAAGATTGATGTATACAATCAATATTTACTTCCGTGGTCGTGAATCACTCATCATGGAGGAAATGAAAGCCAATGTATATGCATGCCTTTGTATTTTCTACATATGAATCTAGTCGAAAATCTTAGATTTGAGCTGAGAACTATCTGAAATACCGAGGGTACCAAGTACACCATAATATTTTAAATATAAACCTATGCAGATTCACCTTGTATAATCTTATCATAACAATAAATACCTCAAGATTATTTCAACAAAACGATCTTGGTAACAGTCTAAGTTCGACTCGAACTAACTATGGGATCTTTACCAAGATATGATTAGCGTACAATTGTATTTACTTTAATTATAATAAAGATAATTATGATGCGGAAATAAAGTAGAACACACACCATAATTTTGTTAACGAGGTGTTTTGGGGTAAAAAAATTAATTTTGAAAAGTGGGGGTAAGATGAAATGCTATTGATGGTGGATTTTTTGACAAAGGAGAAAATTGAAATATTGCCTCTGCTCAATTGCAGAAGCATGAAATAAATATGGACAAATTTATGAACCGGCATCAGAATTATGGATATATATTTCTATCTTACATTCTGCAAGAGAATTAAGAATGCATATTCAACTCATAGCTACAATAGCTCTGTAGCTCTTTATATATTCATGCACTTTCAAAATTTCATGGCTTTACCTAGATAAACCCTCGTTATTTCATGTGCATCTATATAAACTATTTGTATTAATCAGAATATGCTAATTATACAAAATTGCGAACGTTCATAATAGAGACTATGCCATAGCTGAATAAAAACGCTACTTATATGCATACCATCTAATTGCAGAATCGCAAGCATTATCTCAAGTTGTAAACTTCCACAACTTAATCTCTTGAAAATGTTCTGTATGCACTGCATAAAGTTGAGCATAAATGCTAACATTAAATCTCATATAATTGAGAAACCCTTACAAGGCCATAAATATGGCCACAACATTGACGGATGCGAAAGCTAGTGATGCACATGTAATAACCATGCAACTACCAAGTGCCAGCCTAAGCGAACCCTATCCAACTCCCAAAACCAATGAGTACCATGCGCATGTGCCAAAAGGGTAGATAAAAGCAAAAAAAGCCAAAAAGCCAAAAAACGCTAACAGAGCACGCGCCAAACAGGCCCTAGCACTGCTAACGCTAGCACCAACGTCAAGCTTGGCGTTGCTAGCATCAACGCTAGCGCTAACACCAACGTCAACCTAGGCGCTAGCACAAGCGTCAGCTTTGACGCCTTTTTAAGCCTTCACCCATTTTCCCTATTTTCTCTTTTTCCTCTCACGCTTCATGCGTGTACCATTACCTAGGATACAACCATGACATCAGTAGGTACTAGCAACACCACGGTCAAGCTTGTAGCACTCATATATATCATTGTAGGCAGCCTGAACATTCTGTTACAACAAAACTCAGAGTCCATGACTCCACTAACTCTCACGAGAGATCAAATCATACTACATGGGGGGATTATTCAAGGGGTTTTGGTCTGGTGGTTACAATAACATGCGGCGTGGAAATACCCCATGATAAGGAAGTTACAAAGTAGTAGTGACGGTTGGAGTGGTTGAAGAGGTGATGGAGTATTGATCCAGAAGTTTCCAGAAACTTCCCAAGACAAAGTGGGCGTTACACCATTCCCCCATAATCACCATCACTCCATCTCCCCACTACCTCCACTACTTTACAAGGAAAATGTGTGTTACTAATCACTATAAATAGGATATTTAGCCCATTTCAGAAAGACACAACAAGCTGATCATTCTCACAACTCTGTTATTCTCCATCTCTACACATAATTCAACACACAAATTCCTTCAACTTTCTTTGCTTCCCTCCCCTACGATCAACCCATTTTCTCTTCTCGTGACTGAAGCCGTACGGAACGGGTACTATCGTGGTTTAGGCTTTCCATGTAGATTTTAATTTCCGAATCTAAAGAAAGTACTTATACAATACATTGTTTTGCCCAGAATCAATTTTTAGTTACTAACAATTGGCGACCACATTGGGAGATCATTCTCTTGGTCACGAATCCAATATTTCAACTATTTGGAATTCAATTCTTCAATCATCTATAAATGGTGGACCTTAGGTTGGGTTCAGCAAAAAATCTCAATTAAGGTTCAACAACCAGTCGTAACCCCAGCAATACCAGTGGCGGAACTCCAGAGATCATTCCTCAAAACACCACCACTGAAAATACCAAGACTCATCTTCGTACCACTGAAGGTGTCAAAAACAACGAGCAGGCGTCACCAACCATAGATGAACACCAAGAAACCTTGGCCGAAACTCAAGTAGCCATGGATACTACTCAGAAGGAAGTTCTTACCTTTCTTAATACTTTAACGGAGTAGTTATCATCGTAACAACCTCCATCATAGCAGCATTATGTACAATAAAACCACTCGAAGTGCCTTCTTCAACAATCGCGTCAGGGGGAGTTTTCTCATGATTTTGAGTTGGAAACCATACACACCAGCGTTACGGCTCATGGTAATCTCCAATCCTTCACCTATAAGTTCATCTCTATGATTTGGTTCATTCTTCCCCTAAAAATGGAGACATTGTAGAGATGATAAGCTAAAATAGCTTAAACAAAAGGAATTGAAGCATATATCATAAAATTCATAAACTATGTCCATTAGAAACCTAAATATTCATTAAAAAGGGTCATGACATATGGCTTAGAAAGGATATAAGTCGTTTTGCAACAATGTCGTCAGAAACGTTTTTGCACTACCCTACAAAAGAACTGAAACTGGCGCCAATTGGTAAGGAATTTGGAGATGATTTATATACCAAATGATTCATATGGATCTCTACTATAACATTCTAAAATTTCACACCAATCGGAGGAGCGTGCTAATAAGGGAAGTTAAAATGGTCGACTACATGATAGCTGAAAACCTACAGAATTCTTCCTAGAAAATTTTTGGACGTCGGCGTCAGGTCATTTTCACCTAGTATATGGACTCCAAATTCAAAAATTCTTTTTTTCAAAAGTTATCTTTTTCTGTTGCCTAAAGAATAATAGGTCAACCACCTAATTCCTACTTCGGACGAAGATTCTACGGCCATTACGGTAAGAAGACCTGAATCTGAATTTTTTCTGACAGTGAAAATTGTTAAAGCCTTTCATGAAATCATGTATGATTCTACACATTTGGTGGTTTAAGATCTATAATCATGTCATTATGATTCTAAAACAATGGATAAAACTTACTTGGATCTGTGATAATCCATTGGAAGCAGAAACCATCTCATAATACGACTCGCCAACAAGTTCTTCGTTCTCAACTCCGGATTCTTCAATTTCTTTAGTTTGAAACAATTTTTCAGGTCCATTGTCATCTCGGCCTTCTTCCTCAGTACCTCCAACCATAGCGGTACTTCTTGATACTAGAGTATCCGTGTTACTATTCATCTAAGAATTATGATTATTCATAAGAGTCAGAATTCATCAAGTTCAACAAGACGTAAAATTCTACAACTCAGGTTTCTCCAAAAAGGTTATACTTACTACATAAGGAGCTGAAGCGCCAAGAACAGCCGGGACACCAAACTTTGAAATTCGAATGCCCGAGGTACCTTGATGATTTATGCTTCCAGACTATGCAAAGGTGCTTCTCAGGACAAGGCATGATTACCCGTAACCTCTTCTCCCCAGACAGAGGAACGGCGTTCGCCATAATACCGAACACAGAACGTTCTGGGTGCCACGACTACAAGAAACAAATTAAGCGTTTAATTACTAAATAAAGGATGGTGATTAACTAAAGATTATTTGAGATACCTGTGTCAAGTTGATGATCGAGTCGCGCCTCGCTCTAGAAGAAATTTTCAAGTTCACACGAGCTGTTAATTCCTTCTCAGAAGGCTCACCGCGTACATCAGAAGGCTCACTAGACACGAAGTCCTTAAATAGAGTCAGATGCACGTTCCAGAATCAACATTCGACACGATGACGAAATCCCTATTCAAAGAAAGCAACCAGGGATACAACGATCAAACTTCGTCATTCATAAAGGTCTTGAGAGACCACTTCCACTATAATTTTTTGGTCAGGAGTGTCTGCTACCACTACATCATCAAAAACCATGTAGATCCATTCTACAATATGGTTATGGGACGTCCATGAATCCACAAAAACAAGGTAAGGATCGACACATCTCTGGAGACATTGTCACTAAGGGACCCACCTATAGGCGCCAACAAGCCATCTGACCTCAAAGATTGCTCACCTCTAGAACATTACCAAACAACGGATTTGGACGTTAAACAATTCTATAGAAGAGGGATGATATCGTACGCCAATGGATTTCTCCTACAAGTAAGTCTTGTTCAGCAACTTTCTTTACAACCAGTTGTCCCACGTCTCATCAAGACTTGGGGACTTGACCTGAGTATCAACCTCACCGTGCCTTAACTATATGAATGGAAATTTATCCTTTTCAAAAATTTGTCAAATGGATAGTGGTTATCTCTATTGATAATATTAAAACTAATAACCCGATCATACTTAAAATATGTCATCAACCTAAGATTCCCAAACCTAACCCTTTCCAAATCGGAGATACTACTGCCTCTCCTGGAAATGAGCCACATCTGATCATTAAAACTATATTAGGTGGATACTACAAACTCTCAATACTGATAAGCCAAAAGGGGTAGTCGTATGTGGAAAGTGGCTTAAAGATTTCAAGGCTTAAACACTTCACAACCCCTGACAAAGTTATCAAGGCTTAAACACTTTACTACCCCTAACAATATTTTTCTATTTTTTATGCAACATTTGTAATTCCTCCAAAATATTTTGACTCATACTTAGGATTTCAATTTATTTAATTGAACAAAATATTATTTCTCTTTCTATAAAATCTTTACAAACCATTCAAAATCTACCTACACAAAATCCCAAACTAAGACCACAGAAAAAAATCGGGTATCTCAGAAACATATAAAAACCCTCAAAACCTACTACTTAGAAAAGATCTTTGAAGATTGATTCAACGCCATCAATATATACTCTATCCACCTAGGCAAGGGCTTCAGTTGCAAGCCTCAACTCCTGGGATAATACTTCAGCATCATCTCTATCCTTGGTAACCGCCTCTAAGCCAGAAAATGCGTATATTTCCTCAAGTTCTCATGAATGGCTCTTGTATGACGACGAAGCCATCCAACACCAAGCTTATCCGTCTCATCTTCCTTTAAGAGTCGTATCATGTCAAACTTGAAGTCAAAGTCAACTCTAGCTTTTAGATACTCAATTGGTGCAGTTTTTATCGCATTGGCATCTTACGCAACGGCACCACTTGGAGCACCAACTTCAACAAACTGCATCTAAAGGATCGCAAGAACCACACTTGGGGAATGAAGATTTGCACTAGATCCCTCGCTGTCAAGAACCTCTACATCCTATAAGAGATGGTCAACCAGAGAGTCACAGCCTTGACAAGGACGTTTACTCTCCAAAATATGCCACAAAGGTATCTTCATCTCTCCTAACTACGTCATCAGATCTGATAGGCTCCTGCAACCCCTGACGAGGCTGAGACGCATCCCAAGCCTACTTCATAAATCAAAGAGAAGTGTGACTGGGGACTGCTCACCGTAACATATCTCATAACAATCAAGGATTCAGAAGATGGCTCAACAGACACCTCTGGGAACATAGTCTTCGAAGACACCCGTAGCACCATGTCAGCAATAGGACACCTTTCAGCACATCTTTTTCACCCTCGACGTCTCCAGAGGAATTCACCTATCTGAACATTTCAAGCATTCCATCATCACTATCAGAAGGATAAAATAAGCTTCCAAGCCAAAAGCCTTGGCACGCAAAGACAACAACAACAAAGGGAGACATCAATCTTTCCGGCTTCCCTTGCCTTATCAGAACCTAGAGGCATGGATTCATGATGATACGATTAAATCATCCATTATCGAGCAACATACTATAGTAGCTACACCTGGGAACTGAAGGCTTCATCAGTTTCAGTGATTTAATACAGTCACCTCCTTCGACCAAAGTATTTAATCAATAACGGTAGTAGCAGCAAGACCCCTCACTTATATCATCCTGACGAAAGCATCTGTACGTCAGTACCTCCATATCTGGTAAGCTTCCTCTACTAACCTGATCACGTCCATAGCATGGGGACTTCGCCTTTGTTGCTACTGCTGTTGATTTCAACCATACTAGTCAATTATGGAAAACACACTGAATTCAGAATTCTCAAGGTGACGCATCAATTCCCCTCATGCTTCAAGCAAACCCTAACAAACAGTATTTGTGGTTATGATACTCATCTCAACTATCACGGTAACAAGGCAGCTACGACAATCTTCGGTGCACAATGAACACTCAAAAGGTCTGACCATTTCAGACTCAAGCTTCTCCTTTCAATATCTGGCATATAGGCTTACAAGCTGCTGTCAGGAATTCATCTTCTCCTGAAATATGGCCATGATGAGTCAACATCACACACGAGTCGGAAATGTTCTGAAATGTATAATAAACGCCAAACCATGAGGCCCTCACTGTCTGTTATGAGCTCATCATCCATGAAGCCTATCACAAGGGATCATTTTCCACGGAGTCCTAACTTCTACCGAGGTCCCCGCTTACATCGCATCCTTTTGGAGATTTCACGATGCCAACAGACTCAGTATGTCAATATCTCCAGCGCTAGCCTCATCCACATAAAAAGGATATCCTACCAAATGAGGGATTTCCATGGCAGTAGGATTTCACACGGATCTGGAAAATCATTCACAGAGCTAGCGTCTTCAAGAAGCTCATATGCTCACGCTGCCAGGACCTACCACCACAAGCTTCTCTATTTATCGTCGCTCCTACTATTACACTTGCATCCTGTAAACTCGGAAATTGGCAACAATCGGTGGAGAACGGGATAACGCATCCTTCAAAAAAAAATGTTCATCCATGTCTATTTCTCTCCTCTGATGCTGGGCGAGAGGAGAAAGCAAGAGAGCGTTGTTGGTCGGTGATGGTCATAAAAGGATTTCCTCTTTAAAGCCATGGTCTCGTGCTACACGGGGGACAATTTTGGTATTGATGACGATTTATCATCCTACAGGCACTACTACATCAACTATTGCTCCTTCAACGATTATTTGACATCATCGGAGCGTCATCAAATCAAAATTCTTATTAAAATCCGACATCTAAGCTCGTTGATTTATTTTGATTTATTTTCCTAGCTACAAAAGTATGAAATAAATACATCAAATTTCTGAAAAGTATCAGGATTATGAATACGTACTCCTATCTTACATTCCGCAAGAAAATTGAGAAGGGATATTCAGCTTCTGGATAAATTAGCCTTGTTTATCTTTTGCATATATATGGGCCTTAAAAATTTCAGGGATTTACCCAGCAAAACCCCCGTTATTTCATGCGCGTCCATGCAACCTATTTGTATTAACCAGAATATGCTGATAATACAAAATTACGGGCATTCGGAATAGAGGCTATGCCATATCTAAATAAAACTCTATTAGATGCATACCATCTAATTGCAGAATCGCATCAAACATTATCTGGAGTAGCAAACTTCCACGGCTGAATCTCTTGAATATGTGCTCACGGCAAGATGGTTTCCTAGCAAGTACGAGGGCACCTACTATTCCCATCCAAAGTTCACGTTAAGGGGCACTTATCCCAGTACCTGGAAGCCAGAAGCTAAGTATATCTTCTTCTACTATTTAAATTATGCATATATAATCATTATAAACATACTATCACCATCTAGTGTTTACAGTGCAACATTATTGTTCCTCACTAAGCAGGGGACTTAATATAGATGGTGAGCTTTTGACAAGGGTCAAAATTGTGAAATCGTCCTTTTTGCCTAGTTGCAGGAACATAGAAGTACCCGCATATACTTGTGCGCATACTTCTGACTTTATATTAAAACATAAAATATTACATTCCTCTTTATATTCCACGGGCGAATTAAGGATGCAGTCTCTACAAAAGGCTACAAGTATTCTATATTGATCCTGTAGTCAATAATCTCTATATGATAAGTCTCAAAGCTCCTAGATGGGGTTCCCACTAGCGTAGAGCAACTCGAGTCTTCTCTAAACAACTACAGACATTCTAAATTGACCTCGTAGCCTCCGCAATACTAACAACATTTATGCCATATCGGGCTAGTCTCAAGTCGCGTAAATTCCACGACTGAATTCCTTGAACTTTCCTCGAGTGCACATCGATGTTCTAGTAATATCTACCAAATTCGGGAATAGCTAATGCTTAAACCCCCAAAACAACACTTTAGATTAACGCTCTGTTCACAACGAACTCGTCTCAAATTGCTCTCCTGAGCTCAAATATGCTATTATAGCACTTTGCTTAAATATAAACCACAAATAATACGCCACTCCTCTTGGATGAGCCACAATCAAGAAGCAATGACATAAAAGAAGCATTGAACCTCTGAGCTAGGTCAACCCTAGCCTTTTCTTCCATCAGCGCCAAGTTAGCACTAGCTATTTGGCTTAGCACCACATTAACGCTAAAAGCGCTAACCCTAGCGTCTGAGAAGCGCCAAGTAACCTAACATGGTCTTAACTAGCACATTAAATCCTAATGAGGCTTTAGCTAGCGCATCATCACCTTGGTACCTCAACCCTAGCACTAAAATTACTAACCCTAACTCTAGCGCCAAAGGTGCTAACTCCTGTCTAGCACGCCCTTAGCTATTTAGCTCCCCTGACTTTTCAGCAACGTCTTAGTTTCTTAGGGTCTCGGCTCCTAGCGCGTCTCTAGCCTACATCCTAGTACGTCCCCGAGTAAGGGCCAACCTAGCATATCCCTGCCTTGGATTTCCAGCGCGTCTGTGAGACAACAATTTTGCCCGGATTTACCTAAATCCGATATGCGTATCAAGTAAATTATCCCTTAGTATTATTATTGTGCTTGATTAGTGCACTCTAGGGAAACTCATGTTTTACAAGTGGCTAGACATGAACTAGGAGGTTTTGTCATTTTACAAAACCAACTCTCATTATATGCAAATTCCCTTTCCTTGTTTTTGGAGAGGATCCCCTTTATCTTCCTCATCCTATTTTCTTCTCCCGTTATTTTTCTTCTCCCGTTATTTTTTTATAAAAATTGGAAGAACAAAATTTGTACGAGTGAGAGTCATAAGATCTGAATACATTAAGTTGCTGATGTTGTTGATGTTGGTTGGTATTATGAACGAGGTGGAGAAATTCATTCTTCCTGTTCTCGGTTGGGAATTGTTCCAAGGAACTCACGGTTCTTTTGCAACTTATCAATATCAATTATAGGGTATGTGCTGTCCTACTCCTTGTTAGAGTGTTTTTCTTGAGCTGAAATTGATGTTCATTAGAAGTTAGGGTTCTTACCAGGTTAGGGCTTTCATAGATTTGGATGATTAAACACCAGTTCAGGTGAAATCAAACATGGGGTAACCGTATTTTATGTTAATTTCAGGATTTTCAATTTGTATTGTGTAAATTGATAAATTTGGATTCTTATGAAACTTGGGGCTTTTTCCTAAAATTTGTTGGAAATGTCTAGCTCATTTTAAATGCTTGTATGGTTATGAGAACTTTATTTCGACATGTGTTCAGTGGTAGTAGTGAGCTTAATTTCTTATATATGGGTTGGAGACACTGACTTGAACGTACTAGAAAAATATTGGTTCGCATAACTTCTCATGAACCCTGTTTAATTAAGTTCAATTACAATAAGCTTTATCAGTTTATGGAGTTGAATTTTGAATCATGGTTTTTATTGTTATTGTTGAATAGATTGTAAAGGTAAGATTTCTGGTTCAAAGAAAATGATGGACTAGTTAGTCCATTCTATATGCTATATTAATTGTGTAGTCTCGACACATGAAACTAAGACGTTCGGGATTTAATAGGATTAGTTGTTAATATTGGCCTTAGTGTTAGCCGACTGCACCAAGAACTAGGATTTATACATGTATGGGTCTTCTTTCCTTTATTTGTCTCTGTGTTTCAGAAAAATGAAAATACATTTTTAGTTTGTATTTGTCTGTACATAAATGGAATGTACGGAAAATGTAGATTTCCATGGTGGTAACAGACGAAGTCCTTTAATAAATACTTGGTCATAGAAACAAATTAGAAGCACTGCACATGTGCAAATGTACATAAAACATGGTTTGATGATGCCCTGTTACGGAAATTGCCTTTGTTTAGGATCACTGATTCCTTTACGCATATGTGGAATTTGAGTAATAAGTTAAATTCTGTTTTCTAGTAAGAATAGATCGAAGAAGGGGTACACTTGATATGCATAGGTTTGGTGTTGATGGTGAAATGCAAATTGGTGTTCCGTGTTGGTGTAGGACGAATTATTAGACCATATAACAATTCTTGTCGTTGAGGTATATACCTATCCATCTATGAAATTGTAATCTTGATTTTGAATTAATCAATTGTACACAATGTTGGAATAATTTTAGTAAACTCTAGAACATTTGCTAGGGAAGTAAGTTAAGTTACTTGTTCAAATGTATCTATCCATAATTTTCATTCTTTAAACGTTGCCATGCATCAGGTTCTACTCATTTATAGAGGGCTGTTCCGAATCAATCATTTTCGGTATTTAGACTTCGTATACGAATTTCTTCCTACAGACCTGTAGATTAAATCCAATATATGAGTTGCTTCTTGAAAAACAAAAATGGAAGTAAATGTACATTATTGCTAAGTAAACAAATATCTTGTTGATGTCATATTTGTTCTATGTTCCTAACCCGTCAAAAAGGAAATCATTTTAAGTGACTTCGCCATTTTCAGAATATGAAATGTATTGGTTTGAAGTATGTTTTTTTGTAGTGGGGAGACTCGAATCGTGGTTTTATTTGTTGTTGTCTTGTTTTATGAAATCTTTGATGGTATGGATGTGAGTAGTAGGTAAACTCATAAATCTTGCTTTTGCTGCAGACTTGCAGCCATTACATGAATTACTTGTAAATATATTGTGTACATATCTGTATTCTTGGATATCATAAATTTAGATGGATTTAGGACCTTCATGTCATGGTGTAATCTAGTTTCTACATCTTTTTCCCTAGTCAATTTTTGTTACTTGCTCAAGCTAGTATTGTCTACGTGCATACTACAAGTGTGTGTCACATTTTACTGCCTACTCTTTAATTTACTGCATTTAGTTGCAAAAGTAAATAATGAGTAGATATTAGTAGTACCAAACGAAGCATGCCGTGTAAATTGATTTGAATTAGCTTGGATTATATTTCACTTTGAGATTGATTGTTTTAGTCTTGCAATTAGATATGGTTCTTGACAGTAAGAGTTAGTATCTAAATTGGTGTCTTGTGTATACTTGGTTTTAAAACTGATGTATATTTTTCATTGGTCTAGATATATGTTTACTAAGGTTTTTTTTTTCTAACGAAATTGATTAAACTCAACTTAGCCCTTTCCTTGAAATACATAACTTGTATATTGATCTGTTGGCATGGCAGTCCATGGAAATGATAATTTTTAGTCTGGTGGTGAACAAATCTTACGACAGAAGTTTGTATACGATGGTCCTGTATATGGTGGTGTATTTATGTAAAGTCAGCTACAGTGAAATACTTTCTCATTCCTAATCCTACGAGGGAAAAAGAGATAGTTGCTGCTACGATTGGCAAGTTCATACTATATAAACAATGGCAGATGAATAACGGTCGTGCTTGATCCTTTCGAACTACTACCTAGTATGAGATGATTATTACCATCCAAGGTAATTCATATCATCTGATAATTGTACAAAATGTGCGACAAAAGATGATTATTACTATGTTAGGTAATTCATATCATCTATCGGATACATGTGATGGAGATGATTATTATCGTTCGGGGTAATTCATATCATATGAGAAGGATGGTTGTTGTATATGAGGACATTTCATACCATCGACTTAGAAATGATTACTAACTCTTTTGAATAGTTCATATCATTTGGAAAAAATGGTCGGTTGAGCTTGACTTAGTACTGTGAATTGTCAGGCCCACTGGGGCTCCCACCTATGGGCGACTACTAGAAACATCGTCTCTATCCGACGCTGGAATGGTGTGTGTTACCAGGCCTGCTAGCTCCCACTTACGAGTGGTAACCCGGAAGACCGTTAGCTGTAACGGTGGATGGAATCCGACTACTCTGGCAGAAAATATTATATCTTTATAATGAAACGATGGGAATCATATGTAGGATTCGATGACCCTTGAAATATAAAAGTTTTTTTTGCATGCTTATAAAGCAATTTGGGATAAATCGATGAACATTTATTTGGAAAAATCAAATAGGTCCGAAAAATTTGGAAGCCCGTTTTCTTCAAGTGGCGCATAGGGAAGTTGGAGCTGGCTAAGCGGTTCGTAACCCGACCCATTGAAAGCGAAAAAATTTCAGTTCGTCACGGCGTCTCGCATGCCTAGCATGTCCCTAGCTAAGACTTATGCGTCCCAGCATGCCAAGCGCGTCCCTAAGTGCCCAATCCGCCCCTAGCTAAGTCCTATGTGTCCTGGTCAAAGCTTAGCGCGTCCCTTCCATGTTCCGATGTGCCCTTAGCCAAGCTAGCACGTCCCTTTCCAGTGCTTTGATAGACACACTTTTATGTCTAATTTATCTCAATTTTTTATTTTGATAGTGCTCGATTATATATTAATATTATTATTTTATTGTATTTGTAGGTATTTTTGAAGAATAAACTCTTGTGGAAAAATGGGCTTAAAAGATGTTAAAGGCACCTTAATAAATTGATAAAGGCACCCACCTTAAGTGATAAGGGCACCCATTGTTTGAATAAGGGCCCTCCTCTTCAAATTTGAAATGAAAAGTTGGCGGGAAAAGTATCTTCTCATCTGCGTAAATTGCTTAAGTAAATTTGGACATATTTCTAGAATTTAAGACAAGAAGATATGCCTTCCGAATATTATGCAAATTCTACACGATCTGGGGACTTTAAATCTCGTGAATATGTTGGTTGAAACAAGTCAAGAAGGATATATTCTTTTTTGGATTTTATTCAAGAAAAAAAAAATCTTATTTGATTTTATCTCCTCGAGACTTACTCTATCCTGCTCAAGAAAGGAAAATATCAAAACAGGATCAGACCCAGGAAGAAATAATCACCGAGAATGAGAAATAATATTGGCCGAGATTATTTTTCATAAAAACAAAAGATACTTCGAGATTTGGGATGATAGTTGGGGTTATTTGTGGCTGTTGTATAAATAGGAGTTGAAAGGATCAATTCGAGGGGGCTGGCAGAGGCCAGAGAGGAAGAAATCAAATATCAGAAAAATTTGTTCATGATCCTGATGAAGAGATAAAGAAATCGTTGCTAAAAGGTTGAAGCTTCCGTGCTAAAAAGTTGAGGGTTCTGTTGCTAAAGCTTTTAACTTTGCAACATTTATTTTCACTTTGCAACATTTATCTTCAGTGAAACATTTTTTCCACTGTAACAGTGAGTCTGTAACGCTTATAAACGTTGCGAATTTCTAGTTTTTCATTATTTTCACTATTTTTCATCATTTGTAAGCACTTTGAGTCATGAACCATTATTTTGAGAAAGTGATTAATATGAGGAGCTAAACCCCTTTGTTGAGGCGACGGAGGAAGCCATTGTTCCAAGAAAAATGGTATATTTATATTTTAATTAATTTTTCAATTTCTTTTATGATTATTTGCTTTGATTAAAAATTGATTTGAGGATTTTTATTAAACAATTGTGATTTCTTTTGATAGAGGCATGCTTAGCCTAGGGTTTTTGATGTTCTATACTTTCGATTTACAATTGTTGCTTTGAAAATCTACATTTACAACATATTAGAATACTTTAAACGTAACGAATTGCATGAATATTGATTAGATTGAATCACTTCAATTGGTCAATGGTGAAATTCATAAGCTCAGTATTTGTGAATATTATTTTCATCTTTTGTGTATATTTTCTAGTTTAAAAATTAGTTTATTAAATCTAAAATCAATCTTCACAAGTTCGAGAGTTTGAAACCCATTCTTACCACAACTACAATCCACATCAATTTTTTGGCGCCGCCGACGCGGAATTATTTTTGGATTTTTTTTTAGTTTTTTTTTAGGTTAATTAGTTTAGTTAGATTTTTATTTTTATTTTTATTTTGTTCTATTTTACGTTTTTGGGTATTTTTCTTTATATTAAGGTTTTGGATCAAAAAGAAATTAGAGTCAAAGATTATATTGATTGATTAAAGACTTGGAGTCAAAGATAAATCGAAAAGAACGGAAAAAAAAAAGATAATATTTTTTTTTGTTAAATCTTTTTTTAATTTTTTTTAGGGTTTTTATTTTTCTTTTAAAAAAATTGTATTAGGTAATTCTTATTATTTTTTTAATTTTTTAAGGTATTTTTATGTTTTTTCTTATTTTTGGACTTTGGACTTTGAACATTTGATATTATTATTATTTTTAAACCCTAAAAAAGGATAATTTAAATATAAACTGCAACAGGGAAGGACGACAATTACGATATTGTCTCGGCCTCACGGGTTCGTACACTGACACAGGAGTTGGTGTCCCGAGTCGGCTTCAACGGTTCATCTCCCGTATGGTACGGGAGGTAAGACTCTAACCACCCACGAATCTCATGTCAGTGGGTTTTATATATTCTTTCGTAATGCATATATGTTGAGGACTTGAATACGAAATTTACTTTTCTAGTAAAGGGCAGAAACTGGACATATAAGATACGGGTTCGGATTTCATCACCGTTTCCTTCTTGCCCGCCTTAGGAACACATTAGCTACACAAACCTAAGCCTAAAATTTGACTAGAAAGAGACCTATTGGTTGTTTTGTAATAGTGGTAAATAAAGTATCGTTCGCTCGGACTTGTGAAGACTGATTTTAGATTTAATAAACTAATTTTAAACTAAAAATATACACAAAATAATATTCACAAATACTGAGGTTATGTATTTCACCATTAACCAATTAAAGTGATTCAAACTAATCAATATTCATGCAATTCTTTACATTTAAAGTGATTCTAATATGTTGCAAAAGTAGATTCTCAAAATAACAATTGTAAATCGAAAGCATAAAACATCAAAAACCCTAGGCTAAGCATGCTCTATCAAAAGAAATCACAAAAAATCCTTAAATCAATTTTTTAATCAAAGCAAATAATCATAAAAGAAATTACAAAAATCAATTAAAAACATACCACTTTTCTTGAAACAATGGCTTCCTCCATCGCCTCAACAAAGGGGTTTAGCTCAACATATTGAAAACACTCTCAAAAGATGAGTACATAGCTCAAAGTATTTACAAATGATGAAAAAGAATGAAAATAAAGAAACAACGAGTTTACAACGTTTATAATCGTTACAGACTCACTGTTACAGAAGGAAACGTGTTTCACTGAAGATAAATGTTGCAAATAAAGATAAATATTGCAAAGTTAAAAGCTTTAGCAACAGAATCTTCAACCTTTTTGCAACGTGTTCTTCATCTTCTTCATCATAGGAATTTTTTTGGATTTTGATTTTGCGCTTCTGGCCTCTCCAGACACCCCTCCAAAACTCTACAATCGACTTCTTATTTATAGTATAACAACCATAATCTCCCAAATTTCTCGAATATCTTTTCTTGTTAATGGCAGATCAAAATGTTTTATTTTCATCAATTCAGTGATATTTCATGTGATACTTTCGGTCTGTTGTTGCCAACATGAGAAAAGTCTTTGACTCTGTTTCCTTCCCTGGTAAAATTCTCTCTTTATTCTGTCATAATCTTTATTTGATTTGATTCTGCAAAAATCTTTTATTATTACCCGTGATCTGATTTTGATGAGAAACAAGATATTTTTGATTTTATTGATTTGATCTTGTATGACTCATACTCTTAATGGGGTAAGCGTATAGTTATCTCCAAATATCTCCAAAATACTCACCAAATATTGTTCACAGATTCGATTATTTTGAGAAGATTAAATTCCCGCCAAGTTTGCATATTTGAATTTCAAAAGGTGGGTGCCCTAAACCAAAGAACGGGTGCCTTCATCAATTCTGGGTGCCTTTATCAATTTAGTGGGTGCCTTTATAACTTTTCGAGCCGATTTTTCCATAATTATTTATTTCCCAAATATACATACAAATACATAAAATAACACAATTAGTACACCATCAAGCACTATAAATATAAAGAATTGAGACAAATCAGACACGAAAATGTGCCTATTAAATACCCCCAAACTTATTATTTGTTAGTCCTCGAACAAGTCAAATCTAAAAAAATAAAATAAAAATAAATCCTAACTCACCTTTGCAGGCATCGCGATTGCACTTAGCGTGTGCAATAAGCCTTTAAACCCATAGGTGTCCCTATCGGACGAGTTATAGTCTCGTGAGGGTTTACAAGAGATATACCCACAAAACCTTTACTCCAAACCCTATCTACTAATTAACGATTGAGGGTAAACACTAAACAAGCTATTTAGTTGGCATACTAAATTCTTCGGCTATGGGAATTATTACCCTATATGAGTCCAAGTGTTGTACACGAGTTTGCACTCAGCATACTAAAATTCATACAAGAATTCAAAACTCTACTTAGATAGTCGTTCAACCACGATACTTAGAATCTATCAAAGTACAATCACATGAAAAGATTTAGAAGATGGATGTGGACAAAATGAAGTTCGCGCATGTTGACTAAGGTGAATGGTGTTTCCTATATATGTCTGAAGGTTGCCGCCAGGATGAAACCTAATGGATTGAGATACACTCCTTATACTAATATCGAATCAGCTGGTATATACAAGGGTTCAACGGTCGATTTATTGAAAATAAAATAATTATTTATTATTTTAAAATGTACTGACAACATGATTGGATCAAATAAATCCAAGCGCATGCTCCTTATCAGCATCTTACATGGTAGTTCTCATGGATCCTGCGTTCCACGCTTACTTAGGCGACGGAGACAGAGAGAACACATACATATTGCTATGAAAGTGTAAATACTCGATTTTTTTTTAATAATAATGGTCTAAATAATACCATAATGAGGCTTGATATCAAACACTCAACTTCATCCTGACAGCGATAACAATTCGATATTGGGCCCCACCAAATCACTTAGACAAACACAAAAATTGCAAAAATAAAAACAGAAGGTGATATGGTCGAGATAGAATCCGAGATATGGTGACAACTATCATGTTATTTCTAACACCTGAGCTAGGCATCCTTTTATGAATATACCATTTAGCTGGGCACACCAATTCCTATAGAAAAAGAACTAAGTTTCCATTTACCTAGAATGGTTAGTGTCATCCTGAATTATTCACAAGTTTCTAAACTTTGGAGTTTCTATTCGACTTAATCTAATTCGGATCGTTCTAAGAGATTTGCTAAAACTGTAACTAGTTGCCTTTTGGAAGAATAGAAGTTGGTCTAGAAACAATCTAAGTGGAGCCATCATGCTTTTTGTTTGCTAGATTCAGTAGGTTTGATTTGGTTGAGTCGGCCTTGTTTGTGTATGTTTAGAACCCCCTTCCTGTAAGGATTTATTTTCTTAGATGTTTTGTAAATATATTAGGAAGTTTTTGTCAGAAAATGTCGAACTGGTATTATGAGGACCAATACAATGAATATCCGACTGAATTTCAAAATAGACATTATCCGTACTATCAACATGGTGTGGATAGTAGTCGGAACCTCCACCAACCTTTTGGAGGTTATTACTCATACCAAGGTGATCCCAATTACTATTCGTACATACACCCGTCTTATGAACATGGAAATGAGTAAAATTTGAGTTCTTTGTCTTGGAGGGATGCCCTAAAGAATGAGCAATCTAGTACTCCTTATGATCCATTTGTTTCTCTAGAGATTTCCCTCAAGGAGTTGACCGTGGATACAAAAAGGTTCGGATTAAGTATGGGGGAACAATTTGTAGTCCAACTCTTTCACACGAACAGTTGCGATCGAGTACTGCTTATGATCCATTTGTTTTTCTAGAAGAATTCCTCAAGGAGTTGACTGAGAATACAAAAAGGTTCGGATTAAGTTGGGGGGGGGGGGGGGTGGCAATTAGTAGTCCAACTCTTTCTCTAGACGAATCCCTCAAGCAGATGACTGAGAATACAAATAGATTTGCATTAAGTGTGAATGAAAGTCTTGCAAAGAATAAAATTGCTCAAAATGATCTTAATTCCAATATAGTGCTACCCTTGATAATCATTCACCTAGTCAAGAGAACGAGGATATAATTGGTAACACTACTTATTTAGACGAGGTTCAAACATCTTCATATTATTATGATGATGAGGATAGTATTGGTGAAGAACTTGAAATATACAGAAAGAGTGATCAATAAATTGTCACTCCAATTGTGTTTCATGATGATAGTGTAATTTCTGGTTCAAATCCAAATAATTTTAATGATTATTCACCTATTCAAAGGGAAGAGGATTTGACTAGAGATACCACTGTTTTAGACGATGTAGAATTTTCTTGTTTTGAAGCCGATAATGGTTTAGAGGAACGAGTTTGTCCTGAGACTAGTGATTTAGAGTTTAACGATTCGAAGACAATAGTCTCTAACGAAGATGATAGACTCTTAGATAATTTTAATGTGATAGAAAATGATTTGATTCAGGTTGATAAAATAGTTTCCTCAGTGGATTTTGTTGTCCTAGACACCCAACCTTTTCAGGTCCCAGAGGCTCAAATACCAGTGATCTTAGGTCGTCCCTTTTTAGCTACATATAATATCGTCATCAATTATGGAAATGGAATAATTAATTTTTCTTTTGGTAACATGAATAATGAACTGAATCTATTTAGTATGAGTAGACAAATTTCTTGTGAGATCTATGATTTATAAGAAGTGAACATAACTAGTAATTCAGTTCAGAAATCTTTGCCAAACACTTTGTTAGATGATCCATTAGAGAAATGCCAAGCCCACTTTGGGTTTGATGTTGACGATGATAGTGTTATTGATGAGGTGAATATTTTGTTAGATTCTGCACCTTTGATGGACACTTACAATATAGAAAGCTAAGTTTGAACTTCTACCAGTTTATAAGTCTACCTTATTTCCTTGTATAGAGGAAGCTGAGTGTAGTTTTGACCTTAAGGACCCTAGAATCCAACCATCAGTTTTTAGTCCATCTGAGAGTAATATCCACCCTACGTTTGGGGGTACCGATGATTCTTGTGATTGTCAAGTATCCCTGCTTAAAGTCCCTAACTTGGGACTTGATTTATGCACCTCTACCATTTTACAAGAGCATCTCAAAGTAGATTTCCCGAGCTTGGTAATGTCCAAAAAGAAGTTTAGTTGTTAGAAATCCATCCTCTGGTCGATGTGGTTCACCTAGGAAATAATACCAAGATTGAATTTGTTTTCCCACCAAAAAAAATTCTTCCAATTGTGGGAACTTTTGAATTTCAAATGTGTCAGTTATTAAGTTTTGAGACTAAGCCTAGTTACTTCAGGAGATTAAAATCGACACATTTGCTTAAAAATAACCACCATTTTCATAGTAGTCAACTGTGTGGTTCAAATCTGATATACTTTGAGGATCCACAATTATTCAGGTTATTATTATGTGCCTTAAATTTATTAGTTGAGTTTTTCCAGACTCTATAACCTGACTCTCCTGATCCTGCCAATGAGAAAATCCAGCCTATGAAAATATTTTATCTAAACCCTTTTATAGAGCCTTAACCTGAACCACAGCTAGATGTAGTTGTCTTAAACAGAAAACTAGATAAGGGTGTGCTCGGTTTGTTCACTTTCTGGGCCTGCTGCAGTTTTCTTCTATTTTGGATAACATTATTTTATTCAGATGACCCATTGTTGTTCCGACTATTGTTATATGATTTTATGAGGTGACTAATTCTTTCTTAGTCTGGCTGAAGACTTTAAACTTAGCACTTCTTCGGAGGTAACCCACGCTCATGCGACACGCTAACATCTTCCCTTAACTTCTTTCCTTCGATTGGTAATAGTTTTTCCTTGTTCATTCTTTTAATAATTTATCTTTAGAACATTGAGGACAATGTTAGATTTAAGTTTGGGGGTAAGGGAGAAAATTTTAGTGAAATATGAAACTCCAAAGTCTAAAAACTTGTGAACAATTCAGGATGACACTAACCATTCTAGATAGATGGAAACTTAGCTCTTTTTCTATAGGAATTGGTGTGCCCAGCTAAATGGTTTATTCATAAAAGGATGCCTAGATAAGGTGTTAGAAATAACATGATGTTGTCACCATATCACCTTCTATTTTTATTTTTGTAATTTTTGTGTTTCTCTAAGTGGTTTGGCGGGGCACCAATATTGCTATCACCTCCAGGATGAAGTAAAGTGTTTGAGATCAAGCCCCATTATTGTATTATTTAGACCATTATTTTCCAAAAAAATAATAATCGAGTATTGACACTTTGATAGCAATATGTTTGCGTTCTCCCTATCTCTGTCACCTAAGCAAGCGTAGAACGCAGGATCCATGAGAACTATCATGTACGATGCTGATAAGGAGCATGCACTTGGATTCATTTGATCCAATCATTTTGTCAGTACATTTAATAATAAATCGACCACTGGGACCCTTGTATATACCATCTAGGTCGGTATTTGTATAAGGATTAAGAACAATGGGAGCGTATTTCAGTCCATTAGGATTCATCCTAGCACTGACCTTCAGACAAATATGAAAAACACTGTTCACCATAGTCAACACGCGTAACCTTCATTTTGTTTATATCCATCTTCTAAATATTTTCATGTGATTGTACTTTGATAGATTATGAGTATCGTGGTTGAACAACTATCTAAGTAGAGCTTTGTTTACTTATATATGAAATTTAGTACGTTGAGTGCAAACTCGTGTACAACAATTGGACTCATATAGGGTAATGATTAGTAGTTTTTAGGGGGTATACCTCTTGTAAACCCTCACGAGAATAAAACTCGTCCGATATGGACACCTATGGGTTTAAAGACTTGTTGCACACGCTAAGTGAAATCACGATGCCTGCGAAAGTGAGTTAGATTTTATTTTCAAGATTAGATTTGCTCGAGGACTAGCAAATAATAAGTTTGGGGGTATGTGATAGACACATTTTTGTGTCTGATTTATCTCAAATCTTTATTTTGATAGTGCTCGATTATGTATTAATATTATTATTTTTATTGAATTTGTAGGTATTTTTGAAGAATAAACTCTTGTGGAAGAATGGGCTTAAAAGTGTTAAAGTCACCCACAAAATTGATAAAGGCACTCCCAAGAAATTAATAAAGGCACCCACCTTGATTGATAAAGGAACCCATTGTTTGGATAAGGGCCCGTCCTCCTCAAATTAGAAACGAAAAGTTGGCGAGAAAAGTATCTTCTCATCTGCGTAAATTGCTTAAGTAAATTTGGACATATTTCTAGAATTTAAGACAAGAAGATATGCCTACCGAATATATATGGAAATTCTACACGATTTGGGGACTTCAAATCACGTGAATATGTTGGTTGAAACAAGTCAGGAAGGATATGTTCTTTCTCGTATTTTATTCGAGAAAAAAAAAGAAAGAAAATCTTATTTGATTTTATTTCCTCAAGACTTACTCTATCCTTTTCGAGAAAGGAAAATACCAAAACATGATCAGACCGAGGAAGAAATAATCGCCGAGAATGAGAAATAATATTGGCCGAGATAATTTTTCATAAAAACAAAAGATTATTCGAGATTTGGGATGATATTTGGGGTTATTTGTGGCTGTTGTATAAATAGGAGTTGAAAGGATCAATTCGAGGGGGCTAGCGGAGGCCAGGGAGGAAGAAATCAAAAAACAGAAATATATGTTCATGATCGTGATGAAGAAGATGAAGAAATTGTTGCTAAAAGGTTGAAGCTTGTGTGGCTAAAAGTTAAAGATTCTGTTGCTAAAGCTTTTAACTTTGAAACATTTATTTTCACTTTGCAACATTTATCTTCAGTGAAGCACTTTTTCCACTGTAATAGTGAGTGTAACGCTTATAAACGTTGTGAATTTCCTGTTTTTTCATTATTTTCACTCTTTTTCATCATTTGTAAACACTTTGAGCCATGAACCATTATTTTGAGCAAGTGATTAATATGAGGACCTAAACCCCTTTTCTGAGGCGACGTAGGAAGCCATTGTTCCAAGAAAAATGGTATATTTCTATTTTAATTAATTTTTATAATTTCTTTTATGATTATTTGCTTTGATTAAAAATTGATTTAAGGATTTTTATTAAACAATTGTGATTTCTTTTGATAGAGCATGCTTAGCCTAGGGTTTTGATGTTCTATACTTTCGATTTACAATTGTTGCTTTGAAAATCTACTTTTAAAACATATTATAATCACTTTAAACGTAAAGAATTGCACGAAAATTTATTAGATTGAATCACTTTAATTGGTCAATGGTGAAATCCCTAACATCAGTATTTGTGAATATTACTTTCAGCTTTTGTGTATATTTCCTAGTTTATAAATTAGTTTATTAAATCTAAAATCAATTTTCACAAGTTCGACCTAGCATCCTTGACTTTGGAGCAATTCCCTCCTTGACTTTGGAGCAAGTCCCTCCTTGACCTTGGTGCAAGTCCTTCCTTGACTTGGTCACAAGTGCTATCCTTGCTAACTACTTCCCTCAGAATTACACCATTCTTCTCAATATTGGTCTAACACCAAAACTTATGTGGTTTTCTAATAAGTCTCCATGCTTAATAAGCCATCTACAACATTTGGCCCCAAGTGCCTCTCAGAATTATGAAAAGTCACTTCTGAGCTAATACTTAGCCATTAAATATGCCATGTTACTTTCAAGTAAGTACATGGCCACTGAACTTCCCAGACTTGACACCAATCAGCAGTGGCGGAACTAGAAATGGAGGATGCCCCGGGATTGACCAATTTTATACCCAGGGCTTGGCCTAGTAAATATAGGTGGTCAAAAAATAGTTTTTATGGGCTTTAAGGGTGCTTCATCCAGGTTAAGCCCGGATGTAGCTTCGCCCCTGCTAATCATTCTGACTACCAATCCAGTGAGTCATACAACTTGTCTACTGACTTAGCAAGTCATTTGACTTGAATTGACTTGACTTAATCAAAACCATAATGGCTCATGAATACACTATTTCCACGAGATATCAAATAAAAACATGGGGGATTCTCATTGGGGTATTGGTATGGCGGTCTACGACATCGTGGGTGGCGACATTACCTCTACGAACAAGAAGGTAAAAAGAAGTGGGTGGTTACAGAGCAGTTGAGAGGATGAGGAGTAGTGGTCAGACAGGTCTTCCCTACTTTCCGGGCACCACCCCACTATAATCTCCATAATCATCACTTCTCCATATCTCCCTAACTTCAACGACTTACGAGAAATCAATACGTCTCATTTGTGTAGATGGTGAGTTTTTGACAAGGGTTAAAATTGTAAAATCACCTTTCTGCCTAGTTGAAGGAACATAGAAATATCCGCACATACTTGTTTGCATACTTTTAACTTCACAACAAGACATAAAATATTGTATTCCTCATTATATTCCGCATGCGAATTGAGGATGCATTCTCTACAAAAAGCTACAAGCATTCCATGCCAATGTAGTTTATAATATCTATATAATAAGTCTCAAGCTCCTAAATGGATTGCTCACTAGTGTAGAGCAAACTTGATCCTTCTCTGAACAACAACAAACATTCTAAACTGGCCTCGTAGCCTCCTCAATACCCACAGTATTTATGCCATATCGAACTAGTCTCAAGTCGCATAAAATTCCACGGTTGAATTCTTTGAACTTGTCTTGAGTTTGTATTGATGTTCTGGTAATATCTACCAAATTCGGGAGTAGCTAATGCTTAAATCCCAAAGCAACACTTTAGCTTAACGCTTCGTTTGCAACAAACTCGTCTCAAATTTCTCATCTGAGCTTAAATGTGCTATCATAGCACTTTGCTTACATATAAACCACAAATAATACGTCATTCCTCTCGGATGCGCTACAATCAAGAAGCAATCGCATATAATACGCATTAAACCTCTCATCTAGGCTAACCCTAGCCTCCTCTCTTATCAGTTCCAAGTTAGCACTAGCAATTTGACTTAGCACCGTTTTGGCATCAATTAGCCACATAAACGCTAAAAGCGCTAACTTTCTTAGCGCTAAACCCTAGCTCCTGAGAAGTGCTAACTAACCTAAAATGGTCTTAGTTAGCATATTTTAGACTAATAAGGCCCTAGACAACATATCATCACCTTGGAACCTAAATCCTAGCACCAAAGTGCTAACCCTAAATTCTAGCGCCAAATGCGCTATCTTTCTTGGATAGATCTAGCCTGATGCACCTTCGAGCAACAACTAAGTCCAATACGCCCCTAGCTTGACGTATCCTCGAGACCAATATCTCTCTACCATGATTTAAGCACGTCCCTTGGCCTCCTCAGCAACACCCCTAGCACGCCGCCAAAGAAATAGCCGCACATACTTGTGCACATACTTATGACTTCACGTCAAAACACAAAATAATGTATTCCTCTTTATATTCAGCAGGCGAATTGAGGATGCATTCTCTACAAAAGGCACAAGCATTCCATGCTAACAATATAGTCTATAATCTATATATATTAAGTCTCAAGCTCCTAGATGGATTTCCCACTAGTGTAGAGAAAACTTGAGTCTTCTCTGATCAACTACAAACATTCTAAACTAGACTCGTAGCCTCCTCAATTCTCACAATATTTATGCCATATCGAACTAGTCTCAAGTCGCATAAAATTCTACGGTTGAATTCCTTGAACTTGTCTTGAGTGTGCATTGATATTCTGGTAATATCTAACAAATTCGGGAATAGCTAATGCTTAAACCCCAAAATAACACTTTAGCTTAACGCTTCTTTGCAACAAACTCGTCTCAAATTGCTCCTCTGAGCTTAAATGTGCTATCATAGCACTTTGCTTAAATATAATTCACACATAATGCGCCACTCCTCTCGGATGCGCCACAATCAAGAAGCAATTCTGATCTTAAATGTGTTATCATAGCACTTTGCTTAAATATAAGTCACACATAATGCGTCACTCCTCTCGGATGCACCACAATCAAGAAGCAATGCCATAAAAGACGTGTTGAACCTCTCATCTAGGCCAACCCTAGCCTTGTCTCTTATCAGTGCCAATTTAGCACTAGCAATTTGACTTAGCACCGTTTTGGCACCAATTATCCACATAAGCGCTAAAAGCGCTAACTTTTCTGGCGCTAAACCCCTATCGCCTGAGAAGTGCTAACTAACCTAAAATGGTCTTAGCTAGCATATTTTAGCATAATAAGGCCCTAGACAACGTATCATCACCTTAGCACCTAAATCCTAGCACCAAAGTGCTAAACCTAAATTCTAGCGCCAAATGTGTTATCTTTCTTGGCTAGCTCTAGCCTGATGCACCTTCGAGCATTATCTAAGGCCAATACTTCCCTGGCTTGATGCATCCTCAAAACCAATATCTCTTTACCATGATTCAAGCATGTCCCTTGGCCTCCTCAGTGGCACCCCTAGCTCCTTAGCGCCCGTGGCCTTCACCTAGGCGCTTTTGAATTCCTAGCACGCCGCCAGCAAGTCCGATGCGCCCTAGCGGAAAAGCTCAGCACATCTCAAAGCTAGCGCGCCCCTAGCGGCCAATCCAAGCGTGTCTCACAGCCATGTGCGTCCCTATCTTCGTGACGCCCTTGCCTTAGTTCCAAGACACCCTTTCGTTAGCTCCGAGACACACTTGCCTTCTCCGTGACGCCATTGCGTTCTCCGAGACGCCCTTACCAGCTCCAGTACGCCCATTGGCTCCTATGCATCGCTCCCACGCGCTAATGCGTCCCTGCCATTCCATGAGCATCCCTACATACCAAGCGCCTAGCATATGCGTCCCTTGGAAGCATGCACGTCCCAAAATGGCCAATGCGCCCTTAGTCTAGTACGACTAGACTTAACAACTTAGTCACAAATGCATTGGCGCTAACACGTTAGTGCGAACTATCCAATTGAAGTGCTAACTTCAAACCTCCCTGACACTATATTTCTAGCTCTAGTATAATTGATATTTACTAGAAGTTATGCATATTGGTCTTACTCCTGAGACGTTAGAACATTAACCTTTTATATTAAAAAAGCTAACACATTCCTATTTGCACTAATTAGCTAGTACTAGTTTTTCTAGCTACTTCCCTCAAAAATACGCCTTTCTTCTCAATACGGGTCCAACATTAGGTCTTAGACGAATTCCAGTAGGTCTCTTTTCTCAAAGAGCCTTCTACGACATTTGGCCTCAAATGTCTCTCAGATTTACGATAAGTCGCTTCTGAGCTAATACTTAGCCATTAGATATGCCATATTACTTTCTAGATAGTACATGACCACTGAACTTCCCAGACTCGACACTAATCAGTCTGGCTATCAATCGAGTGAGTCGCATAACTTACCTCACTGACTTAGCAAGTCATTTGACTTGACTTGACTTAATCAAAACCATAATGGCTTATGACTCCACTATTTCTACGAGACATCAAATACGACATGGGGGGATTCTCATTGGGGTATTGGTTTGGCTGTCTACTGTATCGTGGGTGGGGACACCACCTCCACGAACAAGAAGGTAATAAGTAATAGGCGGTTACAGAGCAGTTGAGAGGATGAGGAGTAGTGGTCAGACAGGTCTTCCCTACTTCCCCACTACAATCTCCACAATCCTCACTTCTACACCTCTCCCTAACTTCCACGACTTATGAGAAAATTAGTGTGTCCTCTTCAAACTATAAATAGATGATTCTCATCTATTCGAAACAAGACAACCATACAATCATTCTGAAGAAACCAAAACCTACAGATTTAGCGATTCCTCTACGGAGAATCCATTCTTCTTCACACACTAATGATATTTCTAAACCTTTTTTGCCTCCCTTCCCTAAGACCTACCCAAATCCTTTCCATCTTTATAATCGAAGCAGGACGTGAATGGCCATTTCTTGGTTTAGGCTCGTCCTGTTCGATCTTGATCTCTCAATCCTACTTGAAAGTACCATTTTTCAGTATAATTGTTTTCACCTTAAAACAATTGGCGACCACATCGGGAGATCTCGATTATAAAAGCCAATTTTTAGTTATTTCGAAAATGGTGGATCTTAGGTCTGGAGCGGTTATAACTCCTATTGTTGGTTCAGGGAGTACCGGTGGTGGTGATTCTGAAAACACCCTTATTACTACTGAACCTCCCTGTACCAATTCGATTGATACACCTTCTCTCGGTGACAAAACCACTGAAGACACCGAGAATACGCAAACTCCAATCAACATAGCCGATCTGATGAAAAGACAAATGAGTCTATATCATTCCTGTCGACCACCACAGAAGTACCAGAAATCCAAATTTGTCACTCATGAAGATCTGTAGAAGATCCTACGAAACCATGGAAAGGAGGACTCGTCCCCAGTTCATCAACACCAACCTCCCTACCCGCCTGAACTTCAAAGGATCCCTCTGCCGTAAGGTTACTCACCTCCAATTTTCTCATTGTACGACGGTTGAAAAACACCAGGAACACCTAAACGCCGGTCAACATTGTTGATCTGATACAGAGACAAAATTTCCTTCCATAACACAGAAAGACATTGCTACCTCTCAAGAGAGTACCAGAATCAATATTCAAGATGATGACGAGATCTGCATCAAAGGAGGAAAATTTCAATAAGGACAATATCTGGAAAGACTTTAATAATTTCAAAGCAAAGAGGGAACAGGCTCACTTCAGTAGCACCTCTTTGGTCCCGACGCCTCCTCCTGGTCCCGATGCCTCCTCCTGGTCCCGGTGCCTCCTCTTGGTCGTAGCGCCTCCTCCTGGTCGTAGCGCGTCCTCTCTGTTGGAGCAGTCGTCTGTTTAGTAAACACTACAATATCCGATCATCCATGAGGTCTTATCAGAACGAAGAGGTCAAGATGAAAGCTTCATCTCAGCAAGCGTCACGAATCGAACACTCACCATCAACCTCAGCACCAACTGAAAGAAAAACTCTGCTTCACGTTCCAGACGAAACTATACAACAACAAAAGCCAAAGCCATCTATGACATTCTCAAATTTTTCTTTTCACGTGGAAACCATTTCATCCTGGTCCCTTCAATCAGGTACTAGTCCATTTCATTCTAGTACAAGTACCTTCTCTCAGGTACCATACCTTTTCACTCTGGTACCCATCTATTCACTCTGTTACCAGTCCCTTCATCAAGGCACTACCTATTTCACGCTCTCGTGTAACTCCCATATGACAATAAATCCATCCAATGCCAAGATCAGAATTCCCAGCTTCATGTACAGTTTTTTCCCATTTCGGGGACGACTCAAATTTCACTCTGAGGGAGACGGATCATTACAAATCAGCATAAAACGATGAAATGGTGAAACCACCCGTCATGAGAGTACCCTTGGAGGGTCCTACCGAAGAGGAATCAACGACAATGCCCGCATTAGGGGATTTAACTAGCACATTCCCTGCTACACTACCATTTTGCACATTAACGTCAGTATGAGCATCATCCTTAACAAGTACGCGATGGGGAGCTCTCGTATGATTTTCAGCATGGGAAGACACACTATCCACATCAAAATCAACGGTAACTCTTGTTCCTTCTCTAACAAGCCCAGTTTTCTGATTTGATCATTCTTCCCCTAAAAGTAGAGAGGATCCAGGCATATTAGGTCAAAACATCTCAAACATAAAATTATTGAGCATGAACCACAAAACCTACTATACATATTCAAAAATCATATGCATTCATTATAAAACAATATTTGAAGTATTTCATGAGCCCAACCTATTATTAGACGTTTTATAAAAAATACCCCAGAAATAATTTTCACTACCTCTCGGAAACTCTCAAGCTGGCAACAATAGGTGATTAATCTGGGAATGGTTCTTATACCAAAATTTTTGTATTAGTTTATACTACAATGTGTCCAAAGGGCGCATCAATTTTACAAGTGAGCTAAGAGTTATGAAAAAAATGGCTAGCGGAATCGAGTCTGAAAACTGTCAGGATTTTCCTGGATACTTCCTGAGTTCTAATGTTCGGTCGTTTTGATGCCCCAAACAAGATCAAAACCAATATTTATTACCATTATTATGTAGGAAATTGCTTTCTAATAAGGATAGAGAGTTCAATGATCCAAAATGGAGGTCGTATGAAGACTCTAGAGCGCTTTTTTTCAAACATTACTTCTGAAATTTTCTAATGACGGGAATTTATAAAATCATTTGTGAATTTGAGTGCGGTTATGCTTATATGAGAATTTTCAAAAGTTCACATGTTCTATCATGATATTAAGGAGTAGAAACTTACTTGATATGGGTCCGAACCAACGAAGGAGTCTTGCGTTACTCCATTGCTTACTTCTTCGTCGACATCAGTAGATTCAAATTTTTCACAAAGTTCTTGTGGGGAGCGTCGTCCAGATCTTCATCCTTCAACTTATCATCATCCTCAATATCCCGGGCGTCTCCCAAAGTCTCAGAAGCATGGAAGAATTATTCGCGGTCCTCTTCTCGCATACTGGGGACTGTCAAAGGCGACAGAAATAGTGTCCACTCAAATGCCCATCAAAAATACCTGCTGAAAGAAATAAATCAAGTTATGGTAGTCATGCTTTGAGTCAAGGAGATTAAAGGAGAGTGACTTTGCATCTCACTAGCCCAGAACTACAACGACGACTTTAGTTCAAAGAATTGCCCTATTCCCAGTGCTTCAACAACAACAAAGGACGACTCCAACTTTCATGATTTCACATGTCCTCTCAAAACTCCTGGAAGCATGGACGTCTGACGACACCAAAAATTATCTACTGTCTGGTAACGGATCCAAGTGAGTCACACTTGGGGACTGGAGACTCCTTCATTTTTAAAATTTTAATACAGTAACATCCCTCATCTAGAAGGTCTGATCAGCAACGATACAAGCAACAAGACTTTTCTACATTAGTATTCACACAACTGGGGAGTCACCTCTTATTACCTGATCACATCCAGAAAGGTAACCCCATCCTTGTTGCTTTTACTTACTTCAACCACATGATTCTAATGTTGGACACGTTCCAGACTCGGAAGCCACAATCATATCCATCTCAGAACTTCAAAGAAACAGTCACCTTAGATTCAGGCTTGTCCTCTCAACTCCTCGAATATTGGTTTACAAGTTGCCAGTCAGAAATCCAGTAATATGCTCGCCATGGAGAAAATCTCAGACCTGGTCCTCCTGGTACCTGTCCTGTCTCATGGTACATGTCCCGTCTCGTGGTGCTTGTCATGCTTCCTGGTACCTCTCCTGTCTCATGATACCTGTCCTATCTCATGCTCGGTCAACTTCTCTATTCCTTGATGCTCCTGTCAGTACCTCTTCAATTTACAAATTCATAAGTCGACAACAATCGGTAAAGTACGGTCAGAACATCCTTCACAAGAAGTGTTCGTCTATGTCTCTACTATGACATACCAGAAGGACACCTCAATCGGAGACATGAGCTAGGAGATATGGATATTACACTAAAGTCTACAAGATCTGAAAATTCACACAGGATTCCTAATCACAGATGTTTACGCATGGTTGGCTGACCTATTAAACTCCGAATCGAGTGATTGTTTTTGCATATGAAAGCTTGTCTCTTAGCTTCAAAAATTGAGGTCAAACGTCAAAATCCGACATCGTATGAAACTTCAACAGCCTCTGAAGCAAATGGTGTGAAAATTAGGGTTTCCAAACGGGATTCAGAAGACTCAGCCTTATAGAGACCTTGTCTACCCATGGAATTTCGTCTTCTCAAACATACCATCCTGTCAGGTCGCACTGCATCTCCTAAGAATACCTCATCAACCTTTCTACAACAAGAACACTAGAGTCCACTGCCAACCTCACTTGCAGTTCTGATCTAATATCAGCTTCTTCTGCCGGTTTCCAGTATTTCTAAATTTGCTGCTACTAGATATAACTCAAAGCATCGTCCCCGGGTGTCCTTTCTCTTATATACTGACGCTATCACTAGCATTTAATTGTTGCATGCTTAAAATCTAAGCACGCACCGGGACCAACTACTTGCTTACAAGGAAGTTTAAATCTAAGGCTTAAGTCTGCAACAAAGACATTACCTGGAGGAGACAAATCTAACAATATTTATTGTTGGACACATACATGAAGAATCGATCTAGCTGACTTGATCCTCTATTTTGAGATGAAGCGGACCTGCTTCAGAAAGAAAGAGAGAAAAATATCGACCATATCTCCACTTTTGTTCATGAAAAGATGGCATTCCTGATAAGAACGAGGGCGCCTATTATTCCAAGTCAAGGTTCATGCTAAGGGGCACATATCTCAATCTTGGGTAAGACAGAGCCAACCAAGTTTCTTCCCTAATCAATAGGGATCCTCATAGGCGTACTCTCCATGACCCTGCTGGTAGTTGTTCAACCAACATGACTGAATCAGAAGTTCAACCAGCTACACTTCCCTTGGATCACAAATTAGAAATTCCGTGCAAGTATGTGGGCATCTACTAAGAACAGTCAAGACTCATGCTAAATGGCACTTATCCCAGTACTTGGAAACCAGATGCTAAATATACCTTCTTCTACTCTTAAAATTTAAATTATGTGTATATAATCATTATAAGCACATTATCACCATCTAGTGCTTACTGTATAATATTATTGTTCCTCAAAGAAAAGGGGACTTAATACATATGGTGAGTTTTTGACAAGGGTTAAAATTATAAAATCACCCTTCTGTCTAGTTGAATGAACAAAGAAATAGCCGCACATACTTGTGCACATACTTATGACTTCACCTCAAACACAAAATACTGTATTCCTCTTTATATTCCGCAGGCGAATTGAGGATGCATTCTCTACAAAAGGCTATAAGCATTCCATGCTAACAATATAGTCTATAATCTATATATATTAAGTCTCAAGATCCTAGATGGATTTCCCACTAGTGTAAAGAAAACTTGAGTCTTCTCTGAACAACTACAAACATTCTAAACTAGACTCATAGCCTCCTCAATTCTCACAATATTTATGCCATATCAAACTAGTCTCAAGTCGCATAAAATTCTACGGTTGAATTCCTTGACCTTGTCTTGAGTGTGCATTGATATTCTGGTAATATCTAACAAATTCGGAAAAATAGCTAATGCTTAAACCCAAAAATAACACTTTAGCTTAACGCTTCGTTTGCAACAAACTCGTCTCAAATTGCTCCTCTGAGCTTAAATGTGCTATCATAGCACTTTGCTTAAATATAAGTCACACATAATGCGCCACTCCTCTCGGATGCGCCACAATCAAGAAGTAATCTGAGCTTAAATGTGTTATCATAGCACTTTGCTTAAATATAAGTCACACATAATGCGTCACTCCTCTCGGATGCGCCACAATCAAGAAGCAATGCCATAAAAGACGTGTTGAACCTCTCATCTAGGCCAACCCTAGCCTTGTCTCTAATCAGTGCCAATTTAGCACTAGTAATTTGACTTAGCACCGTTTTGGCACCAATTATCCACATAGTGCTAAAAGCGCTAACTTTCCTGGCGCTAAACCCCTATCGCCTGAGAAGTGCTAACTAACCTAAAATGGTCTTAGCTAGCATATTTTAGCAAGACAACGTATCATCACCTTAGCACCTAAATCCTAGCACCAAAGTGCTAAACCTAAATTCTAGCGCCAAATGTGTTATCTTTCTTGGCTAGCTCTAGCCTGATGCACCTTCGAGCATTATCTAAGGCCAATACTTCCCTGGCTTGATGCATCCTCAAAACCAATATCTCTTTACCATGATTCAAGCATGTCCCTTGGCCTCCTCAGTGGCACCCCTAGCTCCTTAGCGCCCGTGGCCTTCACCTAGACTTAACAACTTAGTCAAAAATGCATTGGCGCTAACACGTTAGCGCTAACTATCCAATTGAAGTGCTAACTTCAAACCTCCCTGACACTATATTTCTATCTCTAGTATAATTGATATTTACTAAAAATTATGCATATTGGTCTTACTCCTGAGACGTAAGCACATTAACCTTTTATATTAAAAAAGATAACACATTCTTATTTGTTATAAGTAGATGGTACTAGTTTTGCTAGATGTTTCCCTCAAAAATATACCCAATTTCTCAATATGGGTCCAATATTGAATCTTAGACGAATTCCAGTGGGTCTCCTTACTCTAGGAGCCTTCTACGACATTTGGTCTCAAATGTCTCTCAGACTTACGATAAGTCACTCTGAGATAATACTGAGCCATTAGATATGCCATATTACTTTCAAGATAGTACATGACCACTGAACTTCCCAGACTCGACACTTATCAGTCTGGCTATCAATCCACTGAGTCGCATAACTTACCTCACTGACTTAGCAAGTCATTTGACTTGACTTGACTTAATCAAAACCATAGTGGCTTATGACTCCACTATTTCTATGAGACATCAAATATAACATGGGGAGATTCTCATTGGGGTATCGACATGGCGTTCTACGGCATCTTGGGTGGTGACACCACCTCCACGAACAAGAAGGTGATAAGTAATGGGCGGTTACAGAGCAGTTGAGAGGATGGGGAGCAGTGGTCAGACAGGTCTTCCCAACTTTTTTAGAACCGCCCCACTACAATCTCCATAATCATCATTTCTCCACCTCTCCCTAACTTCTACGACTTACGAGAAAATCAGTATGTCCTCTTCAAACTATAAATAGAGGATTCTCATCTATTTGAAACAAGATAAAAAGAGACAATCACACAATCAGTATGAAGAAACGAAAACCTACAGAATTAGCGATTCCTCTACGGAGAATCCATTCTTCTTTACACATTACTAATATTTCTCAACCTTCTTTTCCTCCCTCCCCTAAGACCTACCCAAATCCTTTCCATCTTTGTAATCGAAGCAGGACGTGCACGGCCGTTTCTTGGTTTAGGCTCGTCCTGTTCGAGCTTGATTTCTTGATCTTATTTGAAAGTATTTACAGTACAATTGTTTTCACCCTAAAATACTTTGAACTATAAATAGATGATTCTCATTTATTCAAAGACAGAACAAGACAAAAATACGATCAGTCTGGAGAAACAAAACATACAAAATTATTTATTCCTCTAAGAGAATTCTTTTCTTCTTCACACACTACTGATATTTCTCAACCTTCTTTGCTTCCCTCCTCTAAGACCTACCCAAATCCTTTCTATTTTGTAATCGAAGAAGGACGTGAACGACCATTTCTTGGTTTAGGCTCGTCCTGTTTGAGCTTGATCGAACCTATTTGAAAGTATCATTTTGCAGTATATTTGTTTTTACCCTAAAATAATTGGAGACCATAGCGGTAGATCAACCTCTCTATTATAAAATCCAATTTTCAGTTATTTCAAAAATGGTGGATCTTAGGTCTGGAGCGGTTACAACTCCTATTGTTGGTTCTAGTAGTGATGGTGGTAGTGATTCTGAAAACACCCTTATTTTTACTAAACATCCTCATACCAATTCTACTACCACACCTCCTCTCGGTGATAAAACCGATGAAGACACCAAGAATACTCAAACTCCGGTCAACATAGTCCATCTGATGAAGAGATAAAAAGTCCTTGCAAGAACTTAGGTGGACATGGCTACTACTCAGAAGGAAGTACTCGCTTGTCTCAATACCCTAATAGAGCAACTCTCCCTAGAACAACTTTATCCCCTAACGGAGCAGACCATAACCAACTTTGAAGCGGCTGCTGATGCTGAAATGTCTGGGACTCGAAAAGATAAAGGAGTTCATATCATTCATGATCGTCCAACACAGAAGTACCAAAAATCCAATTTCATCACCCGTGAAGATATGGAGAGACCCCTACGAAATCATGGAACGCCCAAACGACACTCAACATGGTCGATCCGATGCAAAGATAAAAAGTTTCTTCTAGAACATAGAAAGACATGGCTACCATTCAAGAGAGGTACTCACTTTCCTCAAGACTCTAATGGAATAATTCTTCCCAGAATAGATCCGTCACCAGTTGCAGTATGCAACGATCTACCAACGTCAACATTACCAGAATTAATATTCAAGATGATAACGAGATCTGCATTCAAAGAGGACGGTCAAGGAACCAGCAATCCAACCTCGTCGCCCATGAAGACCTGGAAAGATTTTTACTATTTCAAGGAAAAAACGGACCGGTCTCACTTCATCAGCACCAACCTTTTACCCTCTCGCCATCCAAAAGACCATTTCACCAACGGGATATATCTCTCTCTATTCTCCCTCTATAATGGGGGATAAAAAATGTTCATATCTTAAAAGATTGTTCCAGATGAACAATGAATATCCCGGTGACTATATATGTCGATTCATGGTCCGAAAATCGTAGAGATATTTGTTGGAACAGCCGTATGGTCAGTAAGCACTACAACATCCATTCATTCATGAGGTCCTTTCAGAACGAAGGGGTCAAGGGGGAGGCTTCATCTCATCAAGCGTCACATATCGAACGCTCACCATCAACTTCATCCCCAGATCCAGCCTTATCACCAGCCAAAAAACAAGTTATGCTTCACGTCCTAGACAAAACTCTACAAAAACACCAAAAGCCAAGGCCAGCTATCACATTCTCGAATTTTCTTTTTCCCGTGGAATCCCTCATTCTGGTACGAGTCCCTTCACTCAGGTACCAGTCCATTTTTTCTGGTCCCTTCACTCAGGTACCAGTCATATTTCATTCTGGTGCGAGTCCCTTCACCAAGGTACTAGTCCATTTCTTTCTGATCCCTTCACTCATGTACCAGTCACATTTCATTCTGGTCCCTTCACTCATTCCCTTTCACTCCGGTACCAGTCCTTTCAGCAAGGTGCTACCTACTTCATGCTCCCGTAAAGCTCCCATATGACGACAAATCCCGTAAAGCTCACAGCGCAAGGATATTTTCACTGCTCTCAATCGTGTGGCATCCGGTAAATGTTTATCCCTTGCTGAAAATACTTTCATTTAAGTCAAGCTTCCTTCGGAAGATATGGTCGGCAAGAACAATGAAGAACACGACCGGGGACTCCCCACCACTACTCACCTTAAAGGTACAAAATTAACATCATTAAAGAAGATCCAGACTACAAAATGGTTTTGAGGCGTCCATGGATTCACACCAACAAGGAAGGTTCCTCATTATGATCAAAGCTTAGGGATTCGATCAAAACTTCGGGACTCGACCAAGTAAGTTCTTTTTAACATCCTTATTTACAACCGGATATCCCATGTCCTACTGAAGCTTGGGGATTCGATCCAGGGACCAACCCCGCTATGACTAGGTGATGTGAATGGGAAGCCGATCCCTTTCAAATTTTTATTATCTTTGTCTTAGAAAATAAAACCTCTTGCAAACTACTTGTGAAAGTCTACTACTATCCCAAAAACCATAAAATATTTTATAAACCCAATAAAAAAAAGAGTCTTTAAAGACTGGCTCGATCTGTTCAGAGGTATTCTACTTCTAACTACCATTCTAGAACTTTAAACCCTCCTCAATCTTATCCCTGGATTTGGGAGCCTCATCCAAGCTAGATAACACACACGTCCCAAGGATGGTCCTGTTGAAATAGGAATCAACGCCAATACTCGTATTAAGGTATTCAATTGGCACACTCTCTATTACACTGTTGTTCCACATATCAACGTTATTTGAAGCACCATCCTCAACAAGTACGCGAGAGGTAGTCCGCTTATGACTTTCATATTCGGAGAGGACATTGTCCACATCATAATTAACAAAAAAAACCTTACTTCAGGCGGATCCAAGCTAACGGAGGAGCCACGGGTTACTTGCCCACTTTAATACCTGTCACCCAGGGACACATCAACAATCAGAGACAGAACCATCCTCTCTCAGACTTGCTCCAGAGATGTGTCACTGCGTCTCCATCGAAATCAACCATGTTGCATCTCAACAGCCTGAACGACAACGATGGATTCAACTTCAATTCATATACTTGTCCCAGTCCCAGCACTTCAACGACAGCGAATGACGGCCCCAACTTTTACTTCTTCCTGGAAGCGGATCCAAGTGAGATACACTTGGGGACTGACGATTCCCTCACTGTTGAAAGCTTAATACAGTAACATTTTTCGACTAGAATGTCCGATCAGCAACGGTTAGGGCTGCACAAAAAACCGAAAAACCGGCAAAACCGCACCGAACCGAGCCGAAAAAGACCGAACCGAGCCAAACCGAATATCTAAATGGCGATGAACGGTTACGAAAACCGGTTAATATTGGTTCGGTGTTGGTCCTACCCTAGAACCGAACCAAAAAAAAACTGAAAAAAATGATTAATAATAGCCATTGGATTCAGAGGGTTTTTAGCCGTTGATCTCTAACCTTAGTATATAAAAAGAAAAAACCTAGATTTCTTTCATTCTTTCTTCCTGCGCCTCTCTCTTATTCCCCTCTTCAGTCTTTTCTGCACACCTCCCTTTATAACCTAATGCTCCGCCTCCGCTCTCTCTTCAGTCTTCTCTTCAGTCTTCTCTCTGTCTCATTCCTCCGCTCTCTCTTCTCTCCATTTCACTCACTTCTGAGCTCTACCATCATAAAAACACCACCATCAATTTCATGATCTAAGATTGAGAGAACAACATCAACTCAAACCATTCTCACACTCGATGCATGTTCGATTTAATAAAGAATCTGTAAGCACAGAAGAAGACGAAAACCCAACCATTAAGAAGACTGCAGAGAAATCTGTAAAGGTTCCAACAAAAACTGTAAAGAAGAAGATGGTGAAAGCGGAGGAGAAGAGTGTGGTTTTTAAGAGTAGGAAAGTGTATGATCTTCCCGGTCAAAAGCGTGACCCTAGATTTGAAGTATGTTTATTGACACTAGTTCTGGATTTTTATTTATAGAAGTAATTTTTCTTAGGGATTTCTATTAATGGGTTTGATGATTTTTTGTTGGATTTGCAGAGAGACCCATACATTTCTTCCCCTCTTCTCTGCTAGTTTCTCTCTTCTCTTCTGATCCATACATTTCTCTGCTGCTTCTAAGAGTATTACTTCTGTGGAGAATGGGTTTGGTTTTGATTTCATTTATTGAATCTCAAAATATGACTTTTTTCCATTTTTATTGATTATCTTGGTTTTTTATTGTCTAAAGTGTTATGGGTTTTTCTTGTATTTATAGATCTGTGATTGAGATTATAGATTTTGGGGGTTTCTCAGTTTTGTTTGAAATGTTATGTGTGTTTTGCAGGCTATTGTGAGTGATCTACAAGAAGCTATTCGGCTACTGTCAGTGATCTACATTGGATCTCACACCAGAAAATCCATTCTTTGTGATTGCTAGCGATGGGTGTTCGAGTTTCTTTCTAGCCAATCTGTCATTGACATGGTAAGAAAATTGTCATGTATTCTATTTCAATCATTTCTACTTCTGTTCTGTAGATTCATCTAGTAATGAAGCAGGTATACTGCTGAGTGCTGAGTGATATACTTCTCCTGGAACCTAATATCACAATTAGAAGAAAAAAATCTATAAATAGCACTATTCCTTATGTGGTTAAAACAATTACTAGGTTAGCTGGCATCTTTCTTGTTGCAGTTAAAACTTCCAAAAGTGAGCAAAATAAAGTAGAAGATGGCAGTTGATTGATGTGATTTTAGAAGTGGTAAATAAAGAGTTCGTTACTCGAACTTGTGAAGGTAATGATTTTAGAAAATATAGGACTTAATCTAAACTAATAAAAATCAGGAAAATAAACTAGAGATGATTTTTAGAAAATATGGAGAAAACCAGGAATCAAGATTCGGTTATTTCTAACAATTTATGTGATTAATCGGGTAATTCTTTTAAATAAATTAAGCTCAAATATTGCCAAAATAGGTTTTATGCAAACAAGTAGAGGTAAATCATAAGCATGG